>QEWY01000138.1:0-160026 GCA_006503575.1 Baylisascaris schroederi | reverse complement strand
TTTTAAGTCATTTTTGGCTAGACGATATATATATATATATATATATATATATATATATATATATATAATATATATATAATAAGTTGCAGGCAGCAGCTGATTTACCTCGTTCCTGATTAAACTCTCTCATTTCTAATCAAGACTGAAATCCAAAATACGGTCACGTGTAAATAAGGAGAACTCAAGGGGCTACCTATGAGCACGTTAGCCATGTGCTTAGAAACAGATTCCCATTGTGTAAAAAGTAGCAACCCCTCCGAACGTTATGTACTCCTAGTGTGGCACTGATGAAACATGAAGTACATACACAATAAGCAAACAAAACCAACTTGAAAATGGTGTCCAATTTCGCCGATAACATCTCTTGGAAAGTATCACTACTCAACGTAGCGAAGAGATGTGTGGAGGAATATCCTTTGCGTATTAGTGGTTTCATGGATTTAAGAACGTATGCAGAAGGCGTTAAAATGGTAAAAGCGACGAAAAGAAAGGAAGTTTAAAATTAATACGAGTGAGTGCTGAAGTATTGCTATGCCGCAGTAGGGTAATGATGGCGAGTTTGAAGTTGATTGCTGAAAGGAGGTTTAAAAAAGCGTTAGTGAATAGTTATGTTGTCTCGATGGACTGTTTCCTTTTATCCATTAGGGGTATAACTTTATTGGAATATAGGCAATAAACATTCCAATGGCATAATCCATTTAGAAGTCACTATGTCAAGAAATTCTAAATTCCTTTGATCAAATTATAAGACGAACCATGTGACGGTATTGCCAATGGCTAACCTATAAACGTGCTTTATGTGGATTCTCTGGCGATGCCGCCTGAAGGCAATGCTCACAAAATACAAGTGCAAAATACAAGTGATTGGCTTGTTTTATGGAGCCGATGACATATATTTACCGTCGGAATATTAAAGGTGGGATGTGACAAGGAATCGGAGTTTACTATAACTACTGCTTTCATAAAAAATAAGCCAAAAGAAGTAAAGTGGAATCATTATAAGTGTTCACGAAATTCTGACAAATATGCCTCTGCAAAAGATGGATATAATTGAAGCGGATCTGGTTTTATCAAAGATGTCTCCAATGCATGCGCTGCCAAATTATATTCCCCTTAATTATGGAGACTTTTAAACAAAACCACCAAGGAACAAATGAATGAAGGAAAAAGTCAACACGTGAAGAGGTGACAGCTGAGTGTTGACAAAAATTGAGGTGGCTAAAGTGCAGGAGAAGGTGAAACCTGAATGTGAATTGATTGAATCGCTAAGCCGATTGCTGCTTAGAACAAATGTGCGAAGTTTGCTAGATTGATGCAAACTCATGCAAGAGTACCGCATGAAAGATTCAACGACAAAGGCAAACACCCTCGATGATACAATTTTGACAAACACACAAACCGCCGCAATCAAAAATTTGGTGAGTGACCCTGAGATAAAATATTAGAAATAAAATTTTTAAAATCTCTAAAAAGTAAAGTAGTGCACACGAAGCGCGCCTGAACATCATATACTCTGAGTGCGTGTTTGCATTGAATGATTCAATCACAAGCTGTATTTCTTGACGTTTGGCATCTGCCAGCGATTGCTCTTTGACCTCTTCGCTGATCTGCCACCTTCCTGATCTGATGCTTAGCCCTCCGCACGTTATGCATTATTTCCTGTACACATACGCTTCCTCCTCAAAAATTCCCCATTTGCGATATTTCCAGGAAGTCATAGCACTCGTGATGCACATACTCAAAAGTGTGCTTCCGATGCAGTCCTCAAGCCTACTAGAAAGTTGTTCCTATGTGAATAAGGAATGCCTCGACAAAAGCGGATCGTCGCATATTAATTTTGTGATGGTTCCGTTGCAGTAATTGTGCAGCAGCACTTTGGCTGGCGAATGTCAACAGCGCTGCGCATAAGATCTTTATGTACCTTTTTTACAATTCTTCTTGCATACATATCCATGCAGACCTAGGACCATTTGGAGTAAATTCTTCGAAGATTTTGAAAATCGCTGAAGAAGTTTTTTTTTGAATTCCTTCATAGTGAAAGGCTTCATATAGGAGATGGGTGCGATTTTTTTCAGTAAATGTTACTTGCCTTGCAAAAAATTTCTGTTAATTTTAAGAACTTGCCGAGAAATACGTTTTCACTTTGGCCTATCGCTAATGAGCGCTTCCTACGTTCCTTGCTCATCTTTCTCCCTCTGGTAGCTCGCAGCATCTACAAATTCGAAAATTGCCTGGATTGGAGGTTGCCAAACTTTGAGGCAATATCGTTTCTTCGACCATGGCATACCTTGGATTCGAATGATCCCTAGGATCGCAAACAAATTTGATTTCTGTAGTATTGTGCTAACCAATCTCTGGCTATACTAGTATCCTTTCTCGTTTGTCATCTTGTTGTATAAGTATGATAAACTATTCGCCCTTGTACCTGTGTCGTCTCGCAGTGTACTCGATGGGGTGCAGATCCTCATCGAAATCAATCTACGGTCGTCTTAAGATGCGCGTTTACAAAATGCTTCATGTCTGCAACGCTTCAGTATGTGTGATCCTCAACATGACCCTTCCCTCATAAAGGCGACATGTGTAAATGGCACTGCAAAAAAATTTTGCAAAATTGAAAATGTTCGTTGATTTTTCGCAAAATCTTGAATGACTAATTCTGCGGTGAAATTTGTGAGGATAGTGACTTTGAAGAAAAGTTGGAAGTTTTTTAATTGTTTTATTTGAGGCAACAATTTCAAGGATAGATTTTGAATATATTTGCCTTTCAGAAGTGTAAAAGTTGCCAGAAAGGATACTCAAAACACTAAAAGATGTGTATATCTATTGCACACTACAACAATTGCACACTACTCATCCATCGTGAGCAATTCCTACCTACTATAAGACTCAAATTCCGCTTAATAAATTAAGCATGTTATGATTGTAACTGAATCATACATATCTATACTGCGCTATAATGATAACTGCTTAGTGATGAATCTTTTTACAAAGAAATACTTTTCGATAAAACTTTTTTGCAAAGAACAATCGACTCCAGAAAAAACACAGAAAAAAAAACGATAAGAGATCATCAACAGACACACTATCATGAAAAAGCGATATTTAAGATCTTTTTTACGCATCATAACGAGATGAGTTGATTTCTCATTGTGTAGCTTAAGCAAAATTGATTTCTGTGAGAAGCAATAAGAGAAGTGCTGAAATCGCATCGGTGAGACGTGTGATGTGAGCATCTGAAAAAATACTTTAAGAATGCTTTTGAGAATTTTGTTGCCGATTGGGAGCTTTTACCAGTATTGCGTCAGAAACAACTATTTGAGCAATGCTTAGATAAAAAAAGAAACTAGGCGGATTTTTCTGAACTTTGATGGATCGAGCTGAATGCAAAAAATGCGATTTAAAACATGTTCAATACGAATTCGTCTTTAAATAGAGATCAGTACACCTCGTTTCGAGAGAATACAGTTACAATGAATAAAGCACAATGCACAAAATTTATTGATGGCACATAAGAAAGCTTTTATTGCTTCAAAAGCAAAATATGCACCGAATGACTCATTTTTACATATATTATACTTTCCATCGAACTAACAACATATTTGAAAAAATTATTAAATCCACTTTTTTAGAATTTCAACGCCATTCTTCATTTTTCACTCTCAAAAGATGGTAATCTCTCGAAAATTATCCACCTGCGCAAGTCATTTGGCTGAAGTTCACTCGAGAGAATAAACCTTGTAAAAGTGGCACAAGCTAATCATAAATATAAGTATTATCATTAGTCTATCTCCCATTTTAGGGATCGTCAACAGCACCATTCGATGCAACCTGAACAGCAATCCTCGTACTCATATCATTCAAACCGGTGATGATTGAGTATGTTGAAAGGATCGATTGACGAAAGCCGGTGTCCATTTAATGCTGCTCAAAACGATATCGCGAAATTCGGGATTCAAAAATGCATATAGTATCGGATTGGCCACACAACATGCCATTGCCATGCTGCAATTTTTGCAATATAATTTTGCTACTTTCATCGCAACAGTTTCAAATTGGAATGTGTTGCATTGTAGTTGCTCTCTAATACTTGAAAAGATTTTCAGAAGAACTTAAAATAGATAGTATCGTCGAAGCCAACTTCTGGCATTCGACCATTTCATCGAGTAACACATTTTTTTAATCAAATAGATTTTTGCATTCTTTGCAAAGAAAATTAGCTCATGAATTTGTTTATTTCAAGTATTAGATTTATTGTTTCAAGTATTTATTATTTCAAGTATTTATTTATTTCAAGTATTTATTCAAGTGGCTTGTTCATGAATTTTGTTTATTTCAAGTGCACAAACTAAACGATAAGGACATTCGGTGATGCATTATATACAATAGGATTTTATAAGCAAATCTAAAGTGTTATATGAAGAATTATGCAGTTACGACTTGAAAAAAAAAAAATAGAAAAGGGAAAGGTGTCTTGCACGACGGGCGACCATAGCATTTTCTAAAGATAGCGCATTCACGCGGGATTTACATTAGTTTGTTGACTGCATGATAACTACACAGCTGCAAATTAATACATATCAAACTCTGGTATGAGACTTCAAGCACTGCATTCGAGCTAAGGGATAAAATGGAAACAGGAATAGAACCGGGATTACAACAGAATTATTTCAGAGTTCAAAAAAATAAGGAATAAGTTAGAGATCGCAGTGCATTTGCAATGGAACGAGGAGTGGACGGCGAAGTGAACGCATAGTTGATGAGGAAAAGCCACAAGAGTCATTAGGAGGAACACTGTGGTGTAATGCATACGCCATCAGCTCAAGTTTCAGATTTTCAACATTTCAATATTCGACGGTATTTATAAATATAATGCACACTTCGCGCACTGGGTTGTCAAATTTAGATCCATTTCTAAATGACCTTCAGACATGAAAAGTGGGCGCACTATTGCATAGCGGCGATCTCATTAAGAACCGCTCTATGGCTTTTCGATCATTTCCACAAAAAGATGCCCGTTAAAGGTGTGCTCATTCAGTATGCCAACACAAAAAAAATGAAAGAAAAAAATCTCTATTATAAAACGTCGTGTACATTGTTAAAATGCGGCATTACAATAAACTTTAATTGCTTGGCCTGTTAATTTATTATGCGAATCATAGCAACTTGTAAAATGACCAGCCAATCTCTAAAAGAGCCTTGAGAGGTTGGATTGCACTTCGAAACGTCAACTGAACATTTCTGCGGCAAGGCTGTTGTATTGGTCTGTTGTGTGTCATAGGAAATTGGATCTCTATTATAAAACGTCGTGTACATTGTTAAAATGCGGCATTACAATAAACTTTAATTGCTTGGCCTGTTAATTTATTATGCGAATCATAGCAACTTGTAAAATGACCAGCCAATCTCTAAAAGAGCCTTGAGAGGTTGGATTGCACTTCGAAACGTCAACTGAACATTTCTGCGGCAAGGCTGTTGTATTGGTCTGTTGTGTGTCATAGGAAATTGGAGGGAGTGCAGGCTGCGGCCGCATAGTGCACTTCGAAGCAGATGTGTCTATTTGTTGCTTGAGCTTATCCATTCTTCGTGTTAGGTGGGGGCCTCAACTTGTGAAAGAGACCACTGATTTGGCTCGCTCACTCTTCGAGACCCTTAGCGGCATCATTCTCCAGGCCTTCCTCTTATAACTTGGCTGTTTCCTCTCTTTATCTTCCTCACTCGATTGTGTATGAAGTGATTCTGTTGATAGTGACTGTGACAGCAACAATAGTAAATATATTGGAAATGACAGTGAGGTGTATTCAGGTAACAATAAAGTCCTGGTGTTAAAAAGTGGAGAACGGCGCCGGAGAAATCGGTTCGTAATGCATTATTGCAATTGCGATCACTGGAACAACTAACTGGGTTAATTTGCAGTAAATAATAAAATGCCCATGAAAAAGGGTTACATTTAAATTCTTTGAGCGCTCGACCAAATCTGCAAGAATTTCTTTATGCGACGCGACCGGTGCAAAATTAAAATTCAGCCAGACAAAAATGCACGTAAATTTTTCAGCGCCTTGAAGTTTCTCCAACTCTTCTCCAGGCTAATGAATGAATTCGAACATTGATATAGAAGTTCCGAGTTGAAACTACCCAGTCCATGCATGGGCCGTCACAGGCTATGCGCTTTTACCCGAAAATTACGACATTGTCTGGAATGCTCGTCCCATGCGGTCGTTAATTCTCCCTACACTCAACTCGAAAATCTTTCAAAGGCAGATCGCGACATCCGACCAACAGTGGACGAACTCGAGTGTATCCTACGACAACTCGAAACTCAAGGCAAAGATCTCGAAATGCGACTGATTCATCGTACAGTCGAGAAGGAATTACCACACTGGGTCATACTACACATTCTCGACGAAAAAGAAAAATCCCCACGTTGGTCAGTAGGAACACTGCGCGAAACCCTCCGTAAACTCGTACTTAAACGACAGAAAGCGGTACACATTTGTCGAGATCACGATTCTACTCGTCCAAACGCTAACGTTACACGACCCTTTCATTCACCCACAACACGTCAGCAACCCGGTGCAACCTCTCACCAATCTCCCCGCTCCACCGGCACAAAGAAATTACCTTGTATTTCTTCACTTCCGACCTCAACCGACCCACAACGAGCCACAACATCAAACTCTCGTTCACTACATTGTGCTTTCTGTGGGGACGAGCACTGGAGCGACCAGTGCAAGAAATACGCAACGGCCCAAGAACGTGCACAAAAAGCGATAGCGAAAAAACTCTGCTTCAATTGTCTACGAAAAAGGCATGGAGCGAGAAGTTGCTCGAAAAGGAATGAATGCTTCCACTGCAAAAAGCGAGGTATAGGTCGGCGATATGCAAAGAACGCGCAACGCCATTACAACAATTTTCGCCTACACGCACACGAGTGCAAGCACCAAGCACAGCTCGGAGAGGATCATTCAGTATTAACGAAACAAAAAGCAACGAGGAAATAAAGATAATTGCTACGACAGTAATTCGCAACAGGGATCGACAAGAAACGAAGAGAGGAGACACGAAACTAATGGCACTACTTCTGTGCAAGGAGGTATTGGTGTCGGACCCAAACGACCCACGACGCGCAGCAGTAGTTACTGCATTTTTCGACTCAGGGTGTCAAAGCACCTTTGTGACAAACGAGCTGATAAAGGAGCTCCAGTTAGAAGCGAACTCGTCACAGAAGCTAACGATATGCGGATTCGGAAGCGAGAACGCGACAACGCACGATTCAAAGCAAGTCACGCTCAATATTCACCTAATGAATGGCTCAGCGAAGAAAGTAGAAGCGAAATCCGTTGAGCGAATTACGCAAAAGATTCAAACCGTCAATCTCACTCGAGAAGACTTAGACGACCTCGAGCGTGAAGAAGTAGCGAAGCTGACACTGCCTACGAAGTGGAAGGCGCCGAATGTGGTAATCGGCATCGACTGCTATCACCAGTTCTTTACTGGGGTCACGAAACATTTGAATTCGGGCTTCGAATTAATTGAGTCAAAAGTGGGCCCAATGATTGCTGGAATAGGACGCCTGGAAAACGCAAGCGGCAACGAGAGAGAGCTATCGGCGAACACAGCCCTAACAGAAACCCCTACGAGCGAAGACATCGACCGCTACTGGAAATTGGAACAAACTGGTACCAAGCCAGGAGACGAGGGAACAATGGATTCACTTGCGGTGCAACAATTCGCGCGAACTGTGAAACACGACGCAAATAGACGAGAATGCACACGACCAATTAACTTAATTGCTCCGCTGGAAGTGATGAACGACTACAATTCGGTGCCCGAAAGAGATGAGAAAAGACGGTTTGAACCGGGAGATCCACACTTGGAACGAGAAGATCCCGAAGAGGAGGACGAAGACAACAGGAAATGCCATAGCGCGACAACCGACATTCAGAAGGAACGCGCCGCAGCGGCGAAAAGGAAAACTGCGAAACAATCGACACCAAGGACCAGTCAAGCAGCATCATTCGTTTCTTCCTATTCATGAATGCGACAATCATACTCATGTCGAGCTTCGAAATACCAACAGCAGTTCCAACGAATGGATCACATCTGTGCCCAGTGGGATCATAATTGCTCCGCTGGAAGTGATGAACGACTACAATTCGGTGCCCGAAAGAGATGAGAAAAGACGGTTTGAACCGGGAGATCCACACTTGGAACGAGAAGATCCCGAAGAGGAGGACGAAGACAACAGGAAATGCCATAGCGCGACAACCGACATTCAGAAGGAACGCGCCGCAGCGGCGAAAAGGAAAACTGCGAAACAATCGACACCAAGGACCAGTCAAGCAGCATCATTCGTTTCTTCCTATTCATGAATGCGACAATCATACTCATGTCGAGCTTCGAAATACCAACAGCAGTTCCAACGAATGGATCACATCTGTGCCCAGTGGGATCAACACTGACTGAGCATACATCTCTACCGGTCGATCATAACTGTTCTAAAAAAAAACCGAGTCACTGATCGAGAAGGCAAACGTGACAGCTTACAAAAAACAGTTTGTCAGGCTGAACGCGCAGCTAAAAGTCGCTCGATCCAGGCGGAATTTGTCGGCTGGGAGTGTCGCGAATTATCGCGATGTAATGGTGATTCATGGTAGTACGAAGAATGAACGAAGGCGCTACTATACGAAGGCGCCACTGGAAGTGTGGCGAATTATCGCGAAACAATGGTTATTCTTAGTAACTCTCACACCTCAAAAATGGTGTAATGCCTCACTTCCTAACAAAGAATGTGATATCCAACAACGAATCGAGTAAGCCAACAAAGGGAAGAACTCGACTATGTAAAAGCGTACAACAGATTATGAAAGAGTTACGAGTTCAGTTGCGTCAAGTTGCGAGTTGCGTCGAGTTGCGATAGGGAGTTGCGTTGAGAGGTACGGTAACCTCGTTCAACCTCTCTGTTTTTGACTTCGATGTTCATTTGTCTGTTACAAAATTCACTCTCCTCGGCTTCGACATTTATTCACTGACTTCGACACTCTTCCGCCGATCGACTTTAATATTTATTTACTAATTTCGACATTTGTTCGCCGCTTCGATATTCACCGATTGGCCACTTCGATATTGTTTCGCCAATCAATTCGATTCTATTCGTCGCTTCCATTTTTTTCTGCCTGATCGATTCAATTTTCGTCTTCGATCGTTACTTCGATTTCATTGGTACCTCAATACGATTTCCGCCTTCCGGTCAGTTATGCATTCGTTTAACCGCCAATTACAAAATTCGTCTCTTTTACCGCTTTCGTTCCGCATTCGCTACAACTACATTGGTGAGCGGTAAATGCGTAGAACTATTTCCTATCAAAAATTAAATCGGCTTATAAAAAATTTTGGAGCTTTCAAGCGAATCTCTTCGACGGATTACATCTGGAAGGTTAATGCTACTCTTCGCTAATCGTAATGTTGCAACTTGGAGCATTCTATGCAGCAAGATTTTCAAGTGAACCCCGACGTCTGCATAACTTATGATCTTAATCCACCGAGAAAGACTCGTATCGCCTTATTTAAGACACTTCCTCCATTATCCGCTTTCCTTCTTTTCTTGCCATTTTGCAAATTCCATTTCCGTAAAGTGCATTAAGACAACGTCATGCGTTTGCTTTTATATGTGTATGTGTATGTGTGTATGTATGTTGATATGTATGTAGGTACGTATGTATGTATGTTTGTATGGATGGATAGATGTATTTATGTGTGAATGTATGTATATGTTTGTTATGATGACCATTTTGCTTTCGGGAAGTTTCAGCTGAGAAAGCACTGAAGATTGATTGAAGAGATTTAGTGAGCATGAAGCGCAGCACATGGTGATCCCTAAATAAATCACTCACCGACTCTTAAAAGATTTTTAATCACTTAAACTTGTTTAAAAAGTAGCATGCACTCTGCACACAGCACATTTCCACCTTTTAGTTAGCTCTCAAAAAGAATTGTGAGAGAGGCCAGATCACTACTGAATTGAGTGTTTTGTTATTTACTTGCATTTCAAGAAGATGGCTGGTCAAGGAGATGAATTTCAAAAGCTCTTGTTGTGTAGGTTTGGTGTATGCATCGTGCATACGGTTGCCTGTCTGCTGCTGTTGCTGGAACAAAGATGTATGATTTGTGGCAGAACTGGCCAAATAAAATTTCTTGCCACCCTTGTGACAATTACGTCTCAACAGAATTTCTGTCGCTAATCGAAATTCCGATCACTTTTAATGGCCGAAATGTGGTTTTCACCTTTTTTCACCTTTCTGCATTTTTCGATTGCAACGGAAATTCGATTTCAAGTGAGTGTCTACATTTGGTAGCTAACCGAGATTTTTGAAATGTATCCAGTTTCAGTCTCAATTTGATTTTAACTGAATGATTTTGGTCGTTATTAGATCAACGCTTTTGAAACGCAGCATTTTGGTTCAGCTGAATTTCAAACCAATATTCAGTCAAGATCGACCAAACAAAATTTTCTTTAGTTCCTTCCATCATGGAAAGTTTAGAACTTGCCTTGTTATTTCATTCTCTCGTTTAATTTCTTATAAGGAACCACAAAAGACGGCTTCATTTATCTCTTTCATGGAATACTGGCACTCCTCTCCTCAAATACTTCATTCTCGTTTGGAAATTTTTCGTCACAAGGGAAGCCGAAAAAGCTAACTCCGTTAACAAACCACGAAAAAGATTTCGCTAACCAGTGTGCGAACAAATTGACCAAATATGAGATGTCACTATCAGCGATACGCATCAATGTATAATCTGAATCGTACTCGTAAATGATCGACACAATATTGTGCGGTAATGCCGTGAAACCGAAAATAGCCACCATACTGACAAGTATGATCGTGACACGTCGCCTCTGTTGCGCCACACGCTTTTTTTGCTCGATTAAATGTGAGAGCTAAAAGGAACCTATGAAGTAGCTGACAGCCATTTTTGAAACTATGAGCGTTAGGTAAGGAATTTTTCAAGCAGTTTAGCGTGCTGAGGATACCTGTCTTTAATTACTTCTTCAAAAAAGAAAAGTTTGCAAGTTTTCGAGCTATACAATGAAACTTTCGAGGAAACAAATCAACTCATGGAGTGTACATTTTATTTTTTTAATTCAATTTTAAATAGATCTCGAATGATAGCGGGATATAAATAAAACACGCACAGCTTCATGCCATGTGAAGAGAGCAAATAAAGCATACGTATGCCTAGTGCAACATTCAAATCGTAGGCTTTAATGTTAATTGTTGTGGCCGAATTAGCGAGCGAAATTATTTCACACATTCCAAGTTTATATACGTACCTGATCGCGGTGGTGCTGTGAATCGGCGCCTGCAGTAGCAGCTAACACATAGAGCATATTTGCTTGTTGTGCGATAGAAGACAGTCTCGAATGCGCTCTCCTACTCAAAAACGCAAAAACCTAAACGTTGTATGCTTTTAAAATCTCTTCCAACATGCACATCGAAAGACTGTAGAGAATCTAAACTCTAAAACATCTTAAATGCACCTTTTATGGATGTTATCTATTTTAGTACTATTTATATAAATTATATGGAGATTCGCATTTAGCAGTAATGCGCCTCTTCCCTAAGATAAAAGCAAATGCAAAGATTTTCCATGTTTCCTATCTGTAAGTAAACAGTAGCTGGAGGTGGACAATACTAAATTTTGGTGCATGTGAGGACATCGCGTTTTGAACCTCATTATGATATTGAATTCATCCCTTTGAAAAGAAATAGAAAAATGTCAGTATGAAATATGTTTGATATTTGAGTGCATATCGATTGCACGTCATTTAAAATACTTCAGAACAAAATTCCAGCTAGAAATTCTAAAGGGTCACTGTTTAATGCTACGAAATGAATGCCTTCACAAATACTGCTGGCATTTAGAATAGTAAATTGAACATATAGTAGATGATAAATCGTTGGAAGTTGCTTAAGGATTTACACACGTTAACAAAGTCCATCATATATTGTGGATGAAGCGTATGCAGCTATATTTTATGATCATCTGAACGCTAGATGGGTAGTATTAGAGAGATATACAGAATTTGTTTTTGATCCAGGTGGCTCATAGGGTATCTATTTCAAAAATTATCCGCCGAATTCCTGATGCTTCTTGCACTACTTTAGGTCATACGCTTGCAATATTTTAAATCATATACATCCTTTTCCATGCTTCCCTATTTGGCTAAGGCGATATAGTGCCTCCCCTTCAACAGGCCTGTAATCAGTCGTACAGCTTACTGAATGGTAGCAGAAGGTCATGACGGCGAATGGTATAACGAATTGCACCAATAATATAAAGAACGTGTAAACGCGCTTTGACGATTCATCCGGCCATTCTTCCGTGCAGAATTCACCGCAAATGCCCGGATAACGTTTCAGTGACATGTGGAATACGTACGGTAGCGTGACCAGCAATGCAAACATCCAGATTAGCCACGTTACACGAACGGCTTGCGAACGACGCATCGGTCGACCTTTGTTTTATAAAAAAGATAAATTTCTGGGTCTCGGAAATGGAATCACACATCATGCAATGGTGATTTAAAATTATTTACCGCAACTTTTGCCTACACACAGACTAAGCGCCTAGATAATTCCACCGACTGGTCGCCCGCTACTACACGTTTTTGAGTACGGTGATGAACCAGCGTGCTGTTATCAACACCTGCTTTCTAGATGGAGAAGGTAGTAACAGAAGAAGGTAAGAGTAAAGATGAATTTCGAACAATACCGTGGCCTTGAAGCGCTGCCTTTAAATGGTGGATAATGAATTCTCTTTCACTTGAAACCGATTATTTCGAAAAAAACAAACCAAAGCAAATTTTCGGTAAACTTGAACTACAAAAATAATTTAACACAACCCTGTTAGGGCAGATAACCGGTGGCTTATTAAATGAGATGTTCTCGTGTTGTGGTGGTGATCGGAAGTAGAGATGACCCAAAATGGTAGTTAGTACCTTTTAATGCGCCCTTGCCTACCTTCATTTCAACAAGGTTCAACCTTAGTGTTACTTAGCGTCGATGACTTAAATGCCGACAGTATATGTTCCTTCATTGTACGACATCCAAAGATTTTTTAAACGTTTCTTTCATCCTGTGTTCAATTTATACATTAGATTATGTATGCTCTGCAGTATGGATGTTTCTGAGAAGGGTTCTTTGATTTGTGTTTTGCTATAAGTAAAATGGGGTAACGTGTTAATAAATGTGTTAAAAAATCTGTGGTATTGGTGTAATCTGTACTGAAATTAATAGAACAGAATAGCAGAATGTTATAAACCTGGTGCAATAACAAGTCGAAAATACCGGTCGACGGCGATCGCACATAGACTGAATGTTCCAATGAACATTCCGATAGCTTGAATTAATGCTACAGTGCGACATAAAACAGCGCCAAAATACCACTGTTTCACGATTAACGTCACTGGAGTTAGTGGTATACTCAAGAGGCAGAGAATCACATCGCTTGCCGCAAGGTTTAGTATGAAAATATTCTGAAAAGTATTTGATTTTATCAACTTGTTGTAGTGGAAAAAAAACGTTTATTTCGTAACAATCAAAAAGCATTTGAATTGAGAACATTTCCAAAAGAATGTCACATCCAGCCTCTTCACTAAATTCGGCCCTTCTTGCCAATAAAATATTAAGTTTTTGCTCTCGCATATAGTGGAGGGCATACAGAACCACTATTCGCGTAATACCCAGTATTTCTGAAACAACACATTTGACACCCTATTGCAATTTCAGGTTGACGGTAGTGCCGACAAACGTAATATCCCTTATATCCTCTGGAGCACTTCGAAAATTTTTGATTGCAGTATTAGTTTTCAACGAAAAGAGGAGGGATAATGCAGAATAATGTTTGACTTCCCTCACTTTTTTCTCAAACAAACTGTAGCTAATTTATCGCCGCAGCTTAACTTGAAATGCTAGATCAGGCAAAGAAATTCCTAATTGTAACGCAGTTCAGCGGCCCAATACAGTACACCCTACATGGCACATCAACGTTTGAGTTATTTTAGACGTTCGTTGATAACTACAACGGTATTTTTGAGGAACTTACTTGTACCGACTGAAGACTGCGATGTTTCATTGTGGCAACAATTACGCTTAAATTTCCAATAAGTCCAACGACGAAAATTATTGCATACAATAGCGAGAATATTGATATGGTAGTCGGATGCGTGGACGGATCCGGAAAGACGTCTGCATAGAAAGCGCACCCTTCATCATCGTAGTACTGCAGCTGCAATATTGACAGAAAAGATAAGGAAAACGAACGGCTATTAAAATACATAGTTATTATGTCCGATCTACGTATCGCCATGTTCTTAGTATTGACCGAAGGAAATCACCCTACAAAGCATTCGGAAAATGATCGACGTTTTCACTTCCAACGTGTTGCTTCTTTTTCTTTGCTCAGCAAAACTATTTGCACAGAAGCAAAAAATTTTGCGCAGACCAGGCTTTTGAAACTTATTTATTTCACTTACATTGTTTTACAATTCCGATTGAGAACTTGCCAACTAAAAAAATTTTTTTTTTCGCGAACAGAAAACAAATAAATTATAATACTGCTCTTGGATGAGTTTTGAAGCAAGCGGGAAGAAACTTTTACTGCATGGTAAGCAAAATTTGATAAAATATTTTGCACTATGCGTTATTCACGTTGAGAATCATAAGCTGAAATGAAATTTCGCATCGAAGTACCACGAAATGTAGTCGAAATTTCCCACCGAAATCAATATCATACGGCGTCAAACAAAACAACATTCTACTTTAAAGGAACACTTCGCAACTCCTCTCCAATGAACGCAATTATTATCTTTCAGTATGAAGGATTAAATCTTTTATAGTATTGGTGCAGGATCCCTCAGCGTCATGGAAAATCCTATTCTTAGCGTCATACTTCGAAAGTTTCCTTTGCAGAAATTTGAGCCGATAAAATAGGGTTTTTGATGTGCCGACTTCCGCATTCACCTACGATACTTATTCATGCTTGTAATTTTAAGCGCTTTTGATGTGCTTATTTTGAGCATGAAAAAAATCTTCGCTTTTGTACTCATAGAATCCCACAGTGTGTTTATTCCACTTTCCTCCATTTGGCGTGAATTTTTTTTTTTTAATTTACGAAGAGTGATCGATGGTTTCAAATGGATTCTAATAATATTTTCAGGCGATTTCTTTTCTGCTCTTTCAATTAGCACACATGTTTGTATGGATTCTGATGTTCTCGTTTGCAATGCATTTCTCGATCACTGAGCAAAGCGCGTTTCCAACGCGTGCCTGTGTCTATCTATATATGCATGTGCACTTGATTGTCTGTACGTTGGTTCCCCAATGGAACTTCTTTGTGCAAATCTAGAGAAAGCATGCAATCTTTGGTTTTGAGTTGTAAGAGTCTCCATTAAACTTGGAATGTTGCATAGTCATTAAGCTAGCAGGTGAGAGTTTCGACGTATAGAACTTTGAAAATCCACATTTCGACGTATAGAACGTTGAAAATCCACATACCCTACACGGCAATCAACTGAATCCAAAAAATGCATCAGTGTAGGCGAATACGGAAGAAAGCATATGCATAGTAGCGTTATGGACTCATCGCATTAATAAAATAAAAGCGGTTGCTAATTTGAGAATGTAATGGAGCAAATGGGAACTCAAGGAAAAACAAAATGCCGAATTTTTCCTTATCTGTCTTTCAATTACTTTCGACCTGTCAGCTGTGTTAGTGCTTGAGGTATGATCATAGAAATTCCTAATCAAGTTGAGATTCTTGCAAAATCAGAAGACCTAAAGGCTTATGAGTGGGATAAAAATGGATAACCACATAGCTCTTAATCTTATGTTGATAAAAACTGAAACTTTTTTCGTTAGTTACAATGCCACTTTTCTTCACGTCAGGCTCAATCCTTTTTGCCTTCGGCATCTCTCCTAAGCACACATTCTCTACGTCGACAGTTTGGGGTGAAAATTTATAAACTTGGAAGCTCCATCAGTCCGTAATTTCCCATCTGCATTCGGGTCAAACATTCACCTATGGCATTCAAACTTCATCTCCCCGGTTGTCGTGGGTAAGCTTTTTGCAAAATGGTTTTGGGATGAAGAATTGACGTTTCGTCAAGCCGCCAATCACTCTCATCGTCGGCGACAATACTCATTTTTTCAGCATCCGAACAAAAGTGCGGACGACAAACGCGACATTGCACTAAAGCGCAGATCAGGAAGTTGATTAGCGTTCTTTTTTTTGGGGCAGTGTTCTACGTGCTCATGCCTCAATGCTCGACGCTCCTCTAATGCTTTATCCTTAAATGATAGGCATCTTCCGCTTTGCTTCCTATATCTGTCACCAAAAATGCACCAAGATTTTTTACACCGCTCGCTATTCGATAATTACACCGCTGTCAGCTTGCCGATCGGCGTCTTTATTTAATGGCGCAAATTGTGCAATTCCATCTCTTGTGCCTGCATATTTGAAAACAGCGTTTGTTCGAGTGAGCGTTTTTTGATGAATCATTACATCTGTACACCGTTATGTGCCGCCCTCACATCATCGAAGTCAGCGTAGACCCCTGTTTTCCACCAATTTAGTTTTTTTTTTCTTCTAAAGTCAGCCCGACAAAATTGTGCATAACTGAGAGGTAATCAAGCCCAGGCAATAATCGAGAGACTCATTCTCCCTTGCTGGTGGTATTTAATCGAGAACCTATAATGGTTTCCAGCTTCTGTTAAAATTGGTGGAGGTGATATACTGAAAGCGGTTCATAATCGAAGTAATGTGGTAAATTGTGGTTTGCTTTCACAATGGAACGCCACTCACCGTCGTTTGGTTGAGCTCCATTAGTGGCGATGAGTGGAGACTCAGCTTCACTGTGCAAGATTTTAGCAAATATAAAACGTACAACGTTCGGCATAAAAGGTGATACAGTCATCGAGTGTACATGCAGATCAACATGTGTTGCCCGCCGCTGTTGACGACTTCCGACGTCGCAGCGTTCCTTTGCGGTTGCTGCCGATAGACCGCCGAATGAGTCGCAAAAGCGGCCTTGTTGTAGTCGACGCATAGCGTCATGTAAGCGACACATACATAATATCGCAAAAGAGATCGCTAACGTCCATCTAACCGTGCATGCAAATGCCAAGTAGTTGTTTGTTCGTTGCGTCAGTCACACCATCAAATTGGTCAACAATTTGTCGCGCTCATGTTCCGAAATACACCACTAAGGGTGCATTAGGCATCGTCAAATTGTGCCCATAAACAACGATTCTGTGCCGATCAATCCGTTGTTACGCAAACAAAACGCGAGAATACCTTTCGTCCTGAAAATAGCGCTGGTAAATGAAATTTTACCTGTAGATAACCAACCGAAGGATTCCACCTGGAATATTTAGGTTTGGATAAAGTCGTTAAGGTCTTCATAGCAAAAACTATACATTTTCATATGACTTTTCCTAGCTTACCTACTTCTCCCATTTTTGCTTATGTCCAATGACTGACTTCCATTTCGTTTATTGCCGTACATATTACTGCGATGTATGTTTAGTTTCAGTACGCATGTTGAAAGTTGTTTCGAATATGTCATTCTTTGATTACTGCATAATGGATCCTCTCTTTCGAAAATTTGTTTCTTTCCAATAGAAAGACCTAAAATTTGGTGAAAGGGTACCAGCAATTCCCTTCATAAGACAATTTTAAGTGCGTTTTTTTGCTATTCAACGTACACTTCAATGGAAAACAACTTATCCCTTTCTTTGTGTGAAATTGAATTCATGCTATAGCGTTGAATATGGGCGCATCCACAGAACGCATCGTCACAAAGCGTTTTTTAAAAATTTGCAAACAAGAAGTAATAAATGAATATATGCATCATCGACCTCCTCACTGATATTAAAATTACCAACCAATAAGGAATGAAAGGCTTCTTGAAGTGCAAAAGCAATTTTTGAATGAACAGCACATGGGCCAGACTCAACTTCATTGGTGCACCTTAGTAATATTAACTATAGCATGTATTAAAGTACATTCGTACTATACTATATACCTTTGCTGAACAATTATACTATATATTTTATGCTGTAATATAAGATAACATTGCATGCATAGTATAGCTCAACCGGTGTGAAAAAAACATTGCCCAAGGTATATTCAGTGGATGTTCAGCTGAATTATTGGAATGGAGGGTGGATGGAAGCAGTGTGCTTTTTATAGATGTCTCCCCCCCCCTTCGATCAAGTCCGCTTTGTTTTGATTTCCATTTTTTCGCATAATAGCTAATTAAAAGAAAAACCTCGTGTTGTACAATGTGTATGCTATGCCATATTAGAAGCAGTCTCAAAAAAGAAGGAAGGCCGACGTTACATCGATGAACAGCACTGCTCTTTCAAAAATCACAAACGCTATGGGTACTCCGATTGCAAACCTCATCAGCTGTTTCTCAATGCACTAATACGAGACAAACGAAATGTATAAAATGCAACGTGTAATTATCACATTATTGTGAGGCAAATGATTTGCATAACTTCCTTATACAAGTTATTGCAATGAAATAATGGGTAAGGTTTCTACGTATCCCTAAATATTATATGACGGTAGACCTATGCGACTGAATTACCTTCAGATATTGAAATATACCATAGCGTTTTATCAAACATCTGAAAGAAACGTCGACATAGGTAGTTATGGGTGCATCAACAATAAGAATTTCAATAACGTACGCCATAATAACGAACGTTTGGGTGTATGGCATCAGATTTTGTGAATGGCATGGATCAAAACAAAACTCAATTTAATAAAAACAAAGGTCGCTGTTATACCTAGTAAACCGAAGGATGTTGGCATCAAAAAAAACTTAAGCCGATAATAAGATTCCGTGCTGTCGCTTCACATTCCGTAAGATTCGACCGCCACATTTTTTGTTTATCGATGAATTCATCGAGCAGGTTGTGGGCAGTGGGCGGTTCCAAATAACACGGTGGATTGGCACAACGCTAAACCTAAGCTTAAGTAGAATTTGATGGCTAAAAATGGAACGGCCCAATTAGTTCAGCCTGTCGAATTTTACGGATGGCCTCTTGAAAGTAAAATGCGCAGAAATTTAAAAATTTTGTTGCCGTTGAATTGATTCCAAAAAACTGAGGGACTTCTCAGCGACAGCCCAACGCTTGCCTCGGGCGTGCTGCTAGAGCTTGTAATTGAGGTGAAAGTTTTCAGCGAGCAATAAACGTGTTCCGATCACGCCTCGTCGCACGTGCTATCGCCCCTCCAGAAAGCTTACTTCCTGTCCGTCTTTTCCTTATCTGCCCCAAACATAACTTTCAGCTTTTTCATGAGGTCCCGCTCAAAGCAAGCAATTTATTTTCGTTTATACTTCCCCAATAAAATATAAGAACTTGTTAAGAAAAGAGGTATATAAAAATATAAGAACTCTTGCGAAGTCAACAAAGTCATGCAATAATTGAATATCTGCTGGCTAGGAACCACTTTTCGATTTTCGTTGATCCAAGCTCGCAGATGGAGTATAGAAGTTTTGCGAATCGCATGCCAATAAAAGAATGAATTTTTGTTTCATGAAAGCCGTTCTTTTTCAGTTTGCCTCACATGTCCACAAAAGTCACCGTTTCAGCGCGGTAAGCAATCGATCGGAAATTTGATGACTTGGAAACCGCTTAGGCAAGCTTAACACCGCTAGAAGAACGCTGCAGGAATGAAAAAAAAAAAGCTCTATCAAATGAAAGAAATTTAGTGCTCTAAGATTGTAAAACGCACAAAATTTTGCTCAAAAAGTTGCACATTTTGATGTTGTAGTCAAATGTACAAACGCAAAGATATTGAAAAAAAACTAGTACGAATGGACTGATTAGAAACAAGTGAAAAGAATCGACTGATTTTTATTGGTTTTGAAGTCGCGCCTTTAACACAACGCGCTAACAGATATAACTTTTTCAAGCTAGCGATCAAAATGAATTCACATTTTATATACATTTTATATATTGCAAATAACTCAATCGCGATAAAGAAATACAAGCGAAGTTTAAAAAGCTGGCTTTAACATAAAACGCTGACCAAAGAAGTTTACTAAGTGGAAATGAACGCTCACTTTGCAGGCAGATGATAACCAGCAATTTTAAATATTCACATCCGCATGCAACGCGCAGCTTCTAAGCAGGGGAAGTAAATCTGAATATCAACAATAGGCCCTTGATCTTTATAGAGCAATGACCTATGAGATTTCAGATAGCTTGAGGGTTGAAAGAAGAACGAAAATGGTGAGAACCTTTATAATGTTTAAATGGAAACAAAATGTTACGAAAAAAATCACATCTTCGGAATTATATGCATCAAAAAAATTCTGCGGCCATAATTTTGTCAATCCGTACTCTGATCCATGAGATATTATTAAATAATAAATCTGCGAGGATTTATATATCGTCCACACAGGTGATCACTGGGCAACAATTACCGCACAACACGAAAATGTCATAAAAAGGGACGTGGATGACGCTGCCCTATAACTGATCACAAATTGAGATAGTTGCAGTAAAAAGCAGGTGATACCGATACTATGCTGGGCTCAGTTAGCGCATTGTTTAGTCGACGACAATTTTATAAAGCGGAAATGCCAACGCTTAAAAAAATCGCAAAAATTTGGCTAATTAGAGACGAGACAGAACAATAATCGATAATGAGTGTTTTTAGCGTCCGCAATTCTTGCCAGTATTTCAAGAGTGTGGACGCTTTTTGAATCCGTCAACTAAAACGCTTGCTAATGTGCTTTCCAGAGCTAAATTTCGTGGCCACAGTTTGTCCACCAATAAATTGTGAATTTTTGACATTTATGGCAGCATTCCAGAGGTGGGAGTGTTTTTTTGGCACAACTTTTATCGTAATCTTCAGCGTAAAAAAAGAGATCAAAAAATTACAATAAATTGAGTTAAGAAGTGCCTCGAACAATTTTCTTTAGATTTATAAATGAGAAGCTGCCATGTGAAGAATGAAATTTCTAGTCTTTTCACTGTGTGTACAATGATTGACAAATTCAAATGCTCTTCCAATTTGAACATTCAACTGCTTCAATGCAAAGGAAATGCTAGAGCATCATTTAGCACACAAGTCAAAAAGATGAAGTGTCTCAACTTAACATAAAAGAAACAGAATGTTGCTCTTGAAAGAAGCTTATCGTTCATTCAACGACAGCAACTAATGGCAGCACACTTCTGATCACATCCGACAATCATTATGCCATTATTTCTGGAATAAATCCGCACCTCGAAAGTTGAACGTGTCGCAAAATTGTCTTACTCTATAGCTATGGAGTAAAGCAGTTAGCTGTCTTTATTGACATCTTTTGTTCTCTTGTTGTTGAATGGAATGCGGTGATGTTACCTTCAGTCATTATCTCATTTTGGATGTGACTCTCATCAATGCCAAGATATCATTACTATGGTCAAAGAGAGAAGTGTAGAGTTTGGTGAACAGGGGTGGGAGAAAGAGAGTGATGGGACGAAAGACGACCGTTCGCTGTTCCTGTGAAGGCACTCACCTCCAACGCCACTGCATTCATGCTTTTTTCTAAGTCCCCTATTTACTTGAAAATATCATGCATTAGTTTCAAAAAAATAATAATAATGAATCAAAAAATGTGATTACAGCATGAGAAAGTGAAAATCGCTCGATGGATTCTTGCCGAAACTTACTGTTTATCAACTGATGAGTGAACGACGTTTCTCTGCTCGAATAATCGGCTTAGACTAGGACATGGTAACCACGCTCCCCTTCTTCCTCCCACCAACATTTCTATCCCTACCTCGAGTTGGCCAGAGTTACTTCTTAATTTCAGGAATTTCAAAGAGTGATTACCGAACAGCTCAGGAACGTATTGAAAGTCTTGCCAGCTGATGAATTCTTGAAGAAAACAGGTCTGAAAATGTGTGATTTTCAACGGTTTCGATGCATTTCGAAAAAACATTTCCACTAAGTAAATCACTACTCAAATTTAAATTCCGCAACGTCAAAAGTGATGCTCAACTACACAACAGTTTCAAGTTTTCAATTCTTGTTATGGCTTTTTTTCGGCAAAAATTTGGCGTTGGCCCTCAGATTGATGCTTCTGAAGTTATTTAGCCAAAAGATGGCAAGAATTTGCTGGCCCCTAAATTTTGCCGCAAATAGCAAATAGAAGACTGCGAAATTTCCTTAAATTGGAAAGAGTGCTCATATATGCTGGCAATATGTAATATTTACACTGCAGAAACGAATTTGTTGCAGTGTCCTTAGAAAATTCTCAGCGCCTGGCTAATTTTTTGTTTTCGAAAAACCGCGTCGCACATCATCCCTAAGAGAGTTGGCGAATAAAAAAGCGCTAACTCGAGGGGCGAGATTCCTTTGTTGGTCAATCCGATTAGAGTACTTTTTGAAGCCTTTTTTGCATCATGCTGTGTTGTGCAGATGAGAAGAAAACCGTCCAATTCAAGCAAATTTTAAAAAATGCCAAGATAAATTTTGATCATAAAAAATTTAATCGGTGCGAATTTTAATGTGAAGAGGTTTTCCTCTTCAAGCCCTAAAGCACACATACATTTAAGCGAGCGCTAGTCTACGCAATGATTGAGCGTGCATATACAAACAATAAAAAACAAAAAGCCTATGAACGAAACTGCGAGGCTGTATTCAGTTGGCCTGGTATGTCGCTATGTCTATCATAACAAGCACATTTACTTAAGTGAATTTGTTGATAAGATGTAACTTAGAAGCATATATGAACGACTTCATACAAATTTTATAATTCTACCCCTCTCGCCCTTCCCCCCCCCCCCCCCCCCCCCCCCCCCCTCCCCCCCCCCTTCGCCTCTCCACTCCTATTCCTCCACCGGTCCGGCTTAACATCCCTAGCAGAACAATAACAGACCTCAACAATTTCAGCGAAATTATACATGACACATGTTTAATATATCAAATAGGTAAGTAGACAATTCAGAGTCACTGAAAACTGCTGACAACTACGAATAGTTCGCTTATATATAAACTGCGGAACACTACGTACTCTTATCTGTCACTGGCACACATATTTTTGACCTATAACTCTGCCTAACTAACGCAACGAAGCAACCCCCAGAAACGATAGGAAGATTAATGAGCGTTTCAGGCTTTATAGGGACGCGCCTCATCAAGCGGAGTTTCACTAAGAAATCGGCACATCGATTTCTTTTCATTATGAGCGTGTCGTCATCGAATTCTCAATTCCGTATTGCAGCAAAGACACTTTAAGAAGTATTTTAACGTTGAGATTTAGCTTATGTTGGTTCGGCATTCGCCATCGTTCACCTTCTACATTTGAATTTGATGATGCAAACGCAACAGGGAAATTTTTTCCAAATTTCTGTCGAATTTTGAGTGACTTCACAAATCGCATAGAGAACGGTGGCTGAAGTTACGGACTCCGCATTTTAATATGTTTGAAGTAGCACTCTTATTATATCAGATTAATATTGCCCCTAAACGTCAGAGTTAACTCATAGGAGCATTAAAAACTTCGATTCAATTTCTTGAATTTTTTAAATGCTCGATCACAGCTAAAGATGATCGTAGAGTCCCGCAGCTTGTAATCGGCGATCAACCAGTTGCATAATGAACGGTGCCAAATTTCTCACCGTTAAACATCATATAGTGGTGCCGAATAAGTCTTAACGATCGGAAAATTATGATTGTTTTTATCACATCTAGACAAACTGTTTGCTGTTAGGTATCATCTAGTCATTAAATATTTTTTCTCATTTCACAAAGAAATTTTGAAGAAAATACTATAAAACGACATAGTTGGAGAGTATGTTTGGACGTCGGAATCCATGTCTTCATCTTAACATAGCAGCGAAGGAATGTAGGGAGAAAAAAAGCAATCCTATACCCATATGGCCTAACATATGACGTGATTAAAAAAGTGGTGAAGTGTACGTAGGGACGGGTGAGAAAACAGGTAAAAAAGTTTGAGCGGAACAGGCAAGAAAAAGAAAAGTGGTTTGAGTGAAAAATATCAGCACAACTTTTTCATTTACAACATTAACTGTATTTCAATATGCGAATATCTTATCAGCAGTGTTAATCGCTTTTTTCTGCTACAAAACGCTATCGAAATGTTATGCCGGAAGTGATAATGAGCATGAGTCGCCGGTATATGGTAATGAAATGTATTAGCCATTTGCTAGCTTATTAGGTTGTCCTGGGATGTGAAGTGAATATATCTCATTACCAACCGAAAAGGATGAAATATTTGTAGAAATAGATTCTATAGAATTTCTTGCTCGCTTTAACAATTCCGCTCAAGAAAAAAAAACACCAGAAAATTTCTTTTAGAGTTCGCTCGCAATGGCACCTTCCTCCCGAACTCCCGAAAAACGGATAATGGGGCGCTAAAGAACGGAAAATTCTTCCATAGTTCACCTATTTTTCAAGACTGCCATTAAACCCACATGAAAGGAAACACTGCTCACTGAAATAATGCTAGGTGATTGACGACAATGGTTTCCACGAGGGTGACAAATATGGCCGCCGTAGTCATTTTCAGATGACGGAAATATGAGGAAAAATTATTGTGAGAAGATTTTTTCACCACTTTTGATTAGAATTTTGGCGAGAGGATTAAAAAACTGAGGGTAATTTTTGGAATTTGGAAAAATTATGAGGGAAATATGGTAATGGAAATCCCTTTTTCTGCTTCTTCGATGCAAATGACGAGGACTTCTTTGATGTTTCGGAGCTAATGGCTGCTTATAAAATAAGCAATGTTGAGAAAACAATTCTGAGATTGTAAAGAAAAGGTTCTCTAGTCAAGAGTGCGCTCGCTATTCAAGTCATTAAAGAAAATTTTGTGTGATTTGCATGCCACCGTATTTATCGCTTTGTATAGAAGCAATATATAGGCTCCAATCAGTTTATAATGTTGTGAACTGAATTTATCTTTGAATTGTGCTTTGAAAATTTTACACGCAAACCATTCAAATTTGTAACTGACTTCCTCAATCGTCGAGATTTAAAATGTTGAGCTGATTATAACGATGCATCACTTTTTATGCTTGCAGCACCCTTTCTATTCCGAAGTGGGAAATAAAGGAAACGGAAAACATTCTAAGTGATACGGTATTTTCGGGTAGGACTTACATCGAAAACCTTTCGCAGCTGGTTGTCAGTAACTTATCGCAGGTACACTTAACGTAAACATTCTCGTTGATTAGCACGCATTCATTTTATACGCATTAATGCACAGCCGTCAAAAATTTTCAGGAGTGGTGAATGAATTAGGTGAAGTCATTCGGTCATAATCCGCAAATCGAGCCACTGTCTTTCAATAAATGAGCAAAAATTACTCAGCAGCCGTGCAGTAATGGCCAATCCTCGTTCGAGTATCTAGAGGAATAAACCTAAATGCTTTGGGTGAAATTCATACGCATCATCGATTCTTTCATGGACATCTTTCTTCGATAGCCAATCATCATAAGCAGTTAGCCTCTATCAGCTAGCCACCTCTTGCCAGGTGATTACAAGCGCAATGTAGGATTAGCATCTGCCATTGAAAGCCATTAAATGTATCTACATAGAGCAGTGCGCACTTTCATGGAAATCATTCGTCACAAGTGCTCTAAGAACACTCACCATATTAGAAGACAAAAGCTTTTATTTCGAAATTACTTCGAGTATGAGGCCATAATCAGAAATTAGATAACATTCAGCGAAACCAATAAATAATCCTGTTCTTTTATGAAGTTCATAAAAACAGGTCATATTTAATTGTGAGCATTTTTCAGGTCGTTTAGTAAGAGCTAAAAGAAATGAAAGTAAGAATCATTTCAAACTGAAGGCAAATAGGCGTGTGGAGGAACCGATGGATTGGGCTCATGAGATCCTAAAACGAACTCACGAAAACTAAACAATCAGAAAAGCTTTTCCGTTTCGATAGTACAAGCCCATAAATCATGCCATTCGACTTATGCCCCAGATAGTCATCTTGCTTTAAGGCCTCTGAGTTTATATTTTAGAGAGGAGCGGGAAAATAGAACAAGAAACTTTCAGTGCTTGTGGTAAACTTTAAAAAGTTCTCCTTCATCAACGTCACTCTACGTTCTCTGCATTTGCAATTGCTGCAACGAAACAATGCAACTGCACTCATTATATATGCCCGCCTCTAACTTAATATGAATTAATAATGAAACGAAATATAGACAATTAACGAAAAACAGTCAGAAGGCGGAAATGTTGGAAATGGGTTAGAAGGAAAGGGAAATGTTTGTGGTTGCAACTATCATAGGAGTTGGATTGAGGAAGGAATGATTTAATTATAAGAGTGGAAAGCCTGATGCAAAGTGAGAAAGATATATGCAAGAAAAAAAGACTCAATTGATTGATAGTATTTGGGTAAAAGAATCATAAATAAATGAAACGCATCTAAAGAAGAGATAGAATAAAAGCAAGAAAAAGTACGACTTGGTGAAATTTGCTTATAGAAGAAGATTTGATCAGTTGGCGAATTCAGCGAAACTAGCTGCGAAAGAGGAGACCAAAAATTGGCGCACTCAACGGATTCGTCTACTCTTAACAAATCGAATTTCGAGAGGTCTGCGAAGTTTCAAGAGGTTTTTTAGTTCGGCAATACTTTTCGCGCGAATCACTTGTGTTTCAACGGTTTAATTCAAACAACAAACTTACTGCAAAAATTTTCTTGCTTCGCACCGATTCGGCTATTTGATATTCGATAAAAAAGTAAGGAATACCATTTAAGACACTGAAATAAAACTGCATCTTATGAAGCAGCGTTTATCGTCAGGTTCGAAAAACAAGGAACGCATAGCGGTCTCATGCTCATCATTCTCTTATTTTATTCAAAAACTCCATATTATTACGCCCTTTTGCAGAAGCACATTATGGAGACGTCCCGTCTGTGCGTACTAATTGTATCCGTGTCTGTATGTCTGCCTATCCAGCTAGAGCTGAAGTTGCAACTAAATGTTTCACTTAAATGCGGATATGATACGCGCCGCACGACGACCTCTTTTAGCACCTTTCAGGCCGGACGATCCACCTCGAAAGTCGTTGTGGATGTTTAAAGGAGAAAATTTGCATGTAATTCACAAGTTGTTTTTTTTTATTTTGTGCTGGTCGAGTTAAAGAAAAAAGAAATTCTTAGTAGAATGATCGAGCGAATTAAAACATGAAGGCATTTTCTTAACTAGCAAATTTATAATTTGATGGCAACTTGTTAAATTGATTGCTCAGCTATGCGGAACGCAAAAACGCATATCGTACAATCCCTTTGGATCTCTTCTCTGCATGTTTATTATGCTAGAAGAGCGGCAAATAAACGAATTTTCATCCAATATCCCATTTGAAATTGTGATTATCTCTAGTGGCCTCCATAAGAAGCAATCAGCACTTTCGACAAAACGGTCCACCCTCGTTGATAGCACAAATAATAACCCTCTGAGCTGTTTATTTGAAGCATTGATGCCTTAGATGCTACTACTTATTTTTGCATGAACAGTTTTGTTAAAACGCTTCCTAATAGCATAAAAAATTTCTGATAATTTATTGATGATGAAGTGAAGTAAAGCGAAACCCATTTTGAAGCCGCTCTTCATAGTGAGAAATTGAGCTTTTATTGTCATCGAAAACTTAGTGCATTCGTTGAATTACTCATAACAACATGTGCTAAAACAGCAATACAACAACTCGGTTTAACTTAACAATTGACTGAACTTGTAAAATTGAAAATTTTTTAGAGTATGCGATAATAGCAGTTCGAGGCGAGCACTTCAAAAGAGACCCTCAAAGAGCTTTCACATGCTCAAAACAATTCCAATCGTAGGGTGAATGTATCGTTTATTTATTGACTCCAAATCACTTCTTCGCAGTACCAACTAGCGTTAAACCCAAGAAAAGTTCATAGGAGCCTAGAAAAGTTAATTAAATTCGAGAAACTATACACTAATACTGATACATATAGATTCAACTCTATACTCAAGTGGTCATCCTAATCGAGCATCAAAACTTTCATAAAATTGTTACTTAATTCTCGTATTAACACACTGAAAATTCTCAATGCAATAGTACACATATAGATCAAAAGACTCTAGTATAAAATCGTGCCGTGCTTGATGGAGAAGAGTTGGCATGTTGAGAAGGACTTAGATAACCGATCTCGAGAAGAACACAAATTGCAAGACGGAAACGTGCACTAGTCGACTGAGAACACTAAATTGCACGCATTATAGTCGCTTGAATAACTTAATTCTATTATTCTTTCATAAATGAACACTAATGCAATTCATGTTATTCACGTCATATCGCTAGAATTGGTGAATAGGAAATGGATCGTCTTTGAATGAGTTGCTTGATACCAAACTTAATGTTGACAATAGCCAGATCGGAACGTGATTGGTAGGCATACTTGCCGTCACATTTTTGCAAACATTTCCCCTTTTTTGAGCGCTGACAACGATGCATCAATTCAAGAGTTATTGACTTTTTTTGAATATCAATGAAAGACTTGAAACTTAGAGCGCTAACAAATGATGAACACCTTATATTCAAATAGCGTATATTAAAGTGCACTCATCCTTAATTTATTGTCTATTAAAAGAGGCTATTAAAAAGTGGAAATGAATTGTAAAATCCTTTTTTTTATATCAATGCAAAATCCCCCCATAATTTGTACTGAAAGGAAACAGTTTTCTGAGACCGTAAAGCGAGAGAGAAATTTGATGCTTCAATTGCAATTGAATGAGAGGATAAAAACCAATCGCATTGATAGCCATCCCATGTGATAAAACGGCGTTTCTCATGCAAAGAAAATAAAATGACCGCCGAGAGCGAAAGTTGGATGGTTAAGCGTTCTAGCAAGCGACAGCAACCATCAAACTGAGCGGTAGACGTTCGTAAGTGACGGGTAAGGCGAGAAGGCTTCCTCGCCCCCGCTCCCCTAAAACGATGTTTGTGCTGCTCAGCGGAACCGATGACAAGTGCACGCCTCTGTTAGCCTCTTGTAAGTGAACGCAAAAAATCTAGCATTTCAAAGATGGCTTCGCTTCACGTCCAACTGCTGGCGATATGAGGGCAGTTCTCAACCATCGCAAGCATCACTCCTCTTCGTTTCCCACATATCCTATGCTGCTCTCACAAGTTGCCTCATAAAAACACATGAAAACGAAAAATGCATTGCTTCCCGAAACGAAAACATTTACATTACAACGGCTTTAGGCACAAGACACGACAGGATGAAGTCGTTCCACAACACCAGCCAACCTTGCGGGAATGAAGTGGACGAGTTCTTCTTCACCATTCTCTTATTCCTTCAAATCTCCTCACACGAAGGAACTAACGGCTACTGCGTGACGAAAGACAAATTTGGGATGAATGGAATGACATAGCGTAAAAATGCATGCAGTGTCATATATCTTAGCAAATCTCGCATTGCAGCTGCTATAAGTTAGCTTGAGTTAGTGTTATGTGCTTCCTCAAAGAAAAGAAAAACGTAACACATGAGTTATCGTAACTTGGGAGCTGTCCATGAACATTTTGCTTGAGTTCCCCTAAAAAGCTTAATTACGACCTGAGAACCCCGAGATGCAATGAAATTAGGCATGATTAAAACGAACTTAGCATCGCTTGCAATGAGAAACTAAAAGAAGGAAATGAAAATCGAAGACGGTCGAGACCATTGGATCGCTGGGAATCTTGCACGCATGTTTAATTTCCCAAATGCATTAAATGGTTTTCACGTTGTAACTATGTTGCGCTGTTGGGGGCAGAGGGGAGAGGGAGGGAACAAACTTTCCCTCAAAATTTTGCAATTTTTTTCGGAATTTAGGAAGACGTAGATCTCTTGGATCCAGCATGCTTTGGACCGCCGCTCAAGAGTGCATTTGTTTTCCCCTTGTGAAATTATGACGATTTTAAAAGATCATTTCTCCTAAAGTCGGAAAATCCCGTACACCAGGACGTTCACTAGGTGAAAGAGAAGTTTTTAAGTTAACCGTAAGATTCAATCAACCGAAGCCATTCATTCGTTCACCTCAACGCCTAGTTGATCTGACTGATGGGTGATGGGCGATCAAGATCTCTATACGACGAAATCTTCAAAAAAGCTATCGACTTCCTGCATAAATTTGTAAGTATATGATAATATGAATTTTCAATGAATGGAATATTGATTTCGCTAAGGAATAAAATTATTTCGAGTAGTTTGCTTTGATTCGATGGCCATTGATAAATTCACTTAATAAGAAAAGTGATGATAAAGCGCTTGCATCAATTAAACTTTATATTGCAGTAGAAGTAGTCTTTCATCTTGAATCAAGCTTTTGACGTTTTTCGTTGAAAGCAACAAGAGTAATCCCATTTATCGACAACAAGTCATACAGCACAAACCAAACGAAGAGCTATTAAAGAGTGTCATTAGATAATGCTCATCGTACGCATCGAGGAAATAACGGATGCTGAATGTGCATAGACAAGTGATGTATTCGAACAATGCGCTATTTCGTCGACGTCGACGGGAAACGCCCTTATTACTTAGCTCGCACATGTTTCATTGCCATATTCGAGTGCAACAAGAGGATTTCGGAGCCGAGAGGATACAGAATGGGGCTTGGCATGCATTGAATAAACCCAACAACATTTTCGAGCAAGAAAGCGATCTCATTTTCTCACAATTTTATCCCATCCGAAAGCTTTTAGATTATTAAAGGCTTTCTCAAGAGAATAAAACTAGCCTTAAAACATTAGCCAACTTCGAAATACACTAGCGCTGTAACTAATCTCTGTGAACTTCTACATACTAACTGCATTGCATATGAGAACTTTTTGATGTTTTTCAGATATTGTAACATGGAGAAGCAATGATAATTTTAAAATTGACCGCTGCTATATCCGGTTTTCTAAAGGATTACTTATTTTCCAACGTGAAATGTTATGACGTTCACTTGCAGGGGTTACTTCAAAATCTGGTAAAGCAAACTCACTCTTTAACATGAAGCAAGAAGTGAATATCTTTCGTTTTTATGCACAAGTGACAAAAAACATTTTAGCTTTTAAAAATTTCTAGTTGTATTATAAAGCGACCTATTTTCATTAATTATCCTGCGGCAAGTAACCAACAGTGAAGAAATATATTAGAATAACATATTTAGCGCATGATAGCACACGTGTCTGTTAGGCATAACAGTTTTTCTGGTACACATCTATCTATCTTTCCACTCAAATCATATCATTCATGCAAAACTCTCACGAACAATCAACTAAAACGAGTTGAAAAATCGGATGAGTAAGTAATCGTAGTTCACAAGAGTTTTGTGCGAAGTTTTGAATGATATATTTACAGCTGTTTGTAATTGAAGAAACTGAAAATTCATTAACGTCTAACTGTCACTTAGCTGCATTGGAATATTCGTTTCATCAAGAAGCAATAAAAAGTGGCGAAACTAAGCTCAAACTGCTTCGGGATTAACGCCATTTGTTGGCACATTTCCCCTGCAGTAATCAACAATGAGGCAATACACCTTGTGCATGTAACAAGCCATAGCGCGACATCATCAAAAGATAGCTTTCAGGCGATCAACTAATCAAGACCACACATAAGCGGAAATAGACGGTTAATCGCTGAATTCTTATAATGTTCCGCATCCAGACGGAAGCAATCACTAGAAGAGATTGAAAATTACAGAAATGGTGAGCGAAATCCATCCTGAAGTGTAACATTTTCTTGCTATCAATGTCTTTTTTCAGCTCGATTACCTCATTAAATCCCAATATTTGTGGATCATTCAAATAAGAGCCTTCCAAGCAACGTTACTGTCATGATTTCAGTATAACTTTATACGAAAAAGACTCCTCGTAGTTTGACAATTAATGAACCGGAAACATTAGTGGACGGCGAATATTGCCCACATTGAGTGAAATATTTAATTGGCCAGTGACCATTTTACGAGATTCGCTATTGCACGGTAAAATATCTACCTTTCTAGTGTGTTAATTCGCATTTTGGCCTGTCGACTGTTGGTGAAGCGACGGTTGATCAGTCTGTGTAGTGAAAAGCAGAGGGAAAGCTGCGACCAGATTATCTAAATAAAACTGCACATGTCTTCCAGTAACATTCAGCAACGATTCCTGCATTGGATTTGTTCGTCGAATGGCTCACTGTCAGAAGTCGAACCGAAGAAGGACTTGACGCGCTGACATGCCTGCTGCCTGATTCCATTTGCTCTTGATGGAGGCATGTAAATAAGACCATCTTTGAAGTGATATGAAACAGCCAATGTGTGCGAGCATTTATCAACATAGGGACACCGGACCTATATGGAAGCTAAGTCCGAGCTGCTGCGATTGCTGCAACATTCAGGACTTCAATAGGCAACGCCAACAACGACGCTTATAGATGCTAGTTTCATGTGCAAAACGTTCACTGCCATACGATCAGAGATTAACTCGATTTATCGATTCCATGACGAACATTGACAAGTCAGTGAGAATGCCGTGAAGCTTTGATTGAGAGCCATGAAGAATCGCATCTCCCACTCTGATGTGCTAATGATAAACGTATCATTGAGGGTTTGAATTCAATGCCGCCTTATCTAAGCAGATAAATTCTACAGTGAAGAGTTCTTTCCGTCACATTTGTGATCACTTCGCGCACTTCATGAATTTTTGCAAGTTTTGATACCAGAAATGACTTTTTATAGAGTAAATGCACCCTAATAAATGTTCGAAGCTCTAGTCGACTTTATTTTGGACATAATGCTTAAATATTCTTAATACTCTTAAATATTCTAATATCAGTAATGATCCAGGATGGAATTATTGTGTATGCGCGGTACAGTTCTCTAGTTTGCTATCCAAGCAAGTACACTTTATGAACAGTGAAGATCAAATGGTCTTTGAAAGTTTTTTTCGAGGGGCGGGGAGGTAGTTTTGATGGCTACAAAGAAATGTTGGCCTACCATATGGCGGTGAAAAAGAAATCTAATCCGATATATGTATTATCGCTTTAAAAGTTGTTCTTCATTGTGCAGCGTTCAAAGTAACTGACGATGTAGTACTGTTACCCAAAAAAAAAAAATTCAAATATAAACAGTGATTGTTTTCCAACACCGAATGCCTCGCAGCCAGACGTGTGAGGGAAACATCACTAAGCATGTACTTCAGAGACAAATTCCGCTTGAACAACATTAAAATGTCTGACAGTTCCTCATTTGAGGTCTCCATGCCTTAAGACCAATGAACGGTCTCCTTGCTTCATGGCAGTGGGCTGGCGTCAATTCGACTCAGTTAAACAATCGGATGGAACCCCCTAAGAATTAGACACTTGAGCGGGATTAAGCTTAACCTATCTTCATCAGCAAAACACGATTTAACCTTGACGTCAACCAATACCCCGTCTCCTTTTATTATGCAGGTTTCCTTACCGAGCTAAATATGTGACGATTAATCATGGATGGCTCGGGCGTTCAGAGCTGATGGTCGGATCGTAAGATTCAAGTCTCCTAGTGACTGTATTCTCCACGACCCACTGAGGCATACAACGGTAGTATTTTGGCAATCTACTCGGAGCGACCCCTTCAAAGCGAATATGTACCTTACAATGCTAATATCCTGCCTCGAACCTTTCCAATATTCTCAGTTATCAGAACAGAATTGGTTTTACGAATTTCCCCCGGTATGCTATTCCTTTTTCCTCGTCCACAGCACACCAAAATAAGTGCATAAAAAAGCATCCAACGCCCGCTTCATGCTATTAATATTGTTGCTGCACACAAGTGTTTATTAAAAGATGATGCGTCTCCGAACTATCCAGCGTTCCAAACAGAAGCATAACGAATGGCGAACTTGAACCAGGGAACAGCTCGGAGATTTCAACATCGATCAATGGACATATATGGCTCCACCCCCACGTCAATTTACAGCTTCCATTCGAGTGTTCGGTATTCTGTTCGTACTACCAGCTATGCTTAGGTTTAGATCACACGAGCATTACAAGCAATGCAGACACGCAGAAGCACCATGCTAGCACTCAAAGAACCTTTTCTGAGGGAAGATGATGTGCTCAGACATTCGAATAAAGAGCGACTTAAGAGCCTCTTGCCATGCCCGCAAGCACTTGTAAACGTGCATTCCTAGCCAAGGCAACGTGCTGTCGCATCAACGGACAAGAAGTACCCGAAACTCGGCCCAAAATATAGTACTCACTTGTCTCCAAATGTGACATGACCTCTATACCTCATTTGAGATGAGGTCACACACCTCGATCTTCAGATAACCTTAATGCTCAGAAGGTACAGCCTTTCCGATATGCGCTGTATACAACGTGACGAAAATCCTTGGGAACCTTCACGGATATAGTCGCTCACTCAGCAAGGTAAATGTTCTCCTACGGGCCGAACAATCCCACAAGTATGCAAACACCTACGGACGTCCTCGCGTTCACATACAAACTCAGCCAACAACCAATAAAAACAGACAACAACTTTACTCGATTTTCATAACAAAACACGTCAACGCATCAACTCCTTTCACGGTTCCAAAGTGATCTTCGTGTTCTGACGCATTTGAGAGGCAATACGATCCAAGTCCTTCCTCCCCTAAAACAAAAGAGGCAATCAGTAAACAAGGCGCCGTCAGTAGATGACATCAAATTAGGTGCAGCCTCCGCTCTTTTACTCCGTCGTCTACCCGCACAACTAGAAGCAAATCTGTCACTCAGGTCGCCTACTTCCCCTCTTCCCCTCCCATTCATCGCACACTGGCATAATAAACAGTCATTTCCCAAGCATATGATAGGGACCTGCAAAGCTCATGCATGTAACTGGTGGGTAGCGAAAGGCAAAGAAAATAGGTGCCGTGTAGCTTCGAATAAGAACCCACAAAATTATAAACTTCGATTGGCTCTGTGAAGGGTTATTAAATGAGAGGTCTGAAATGATTTCCTCCAGTCTTCGAATTTCGGGCTTTGATATGGAATACTGTTTTCCTAAAGCCCTTTCTTAAGTTGAAGTTATAAAAAAACGAAAACTAGTAAAAAAGTAGCTGTACTGACAGCCCACCTGTTTGGTAAGTATGCGTCCGTTCCCGTCGGGATGTTTTTCAACCCACTTAATGGCTTCTAATGTCTGCAGCGCCTTTCGGATCACTGAACCTGACGCCTTAGCAAAGTGGTTCGGTGTAACGCCGCGCCGTTTGTTACTTCCATATACACGCCTCAATGCACCAACACCTGCAGATAACGGAAAGCCTTTACATATAATTTCCTCTGTTGAACCTTGTTCCTTGTTTGGTGGAACCGTTAATTTTGCATACTATGATAACCCATCACTGCAGTCTCAATAGTTCGGCTGCTGCTAAGCTAGCTGCTTCATTCTCTTTCTCTCGATATAGCATTAACAAGGTAAAAGAAAGAGAAAGCATATACACCACGTAAAAATTCAAGCACACATTTTCCGAGCTACTGCTATCATCCAAAGATTCCTCGAATGCCATTGATAGGAGGATCACGCGTCTCTTCCCTTTCCCATTATCAACTATTCCTCAATTCTGGGTATTTATTGCTTCTACCGATTACGGGCCTTCAGCTGCGAAAAGCAACAGTTGCAGACAACGAAGCTTCCTCTCAGTCCCCTCTTCAGTTGATAGAAAGGAAGATTTGGATATTTCTCATATATGCCATCGACGACCAATATCAAACAGCTGATTTCCCAGGGGAATTTGCATGAGGAGTTCGTGATCACAAGTGATGAAGACTGGATATCTTCTTCACTTCAAAGCTATTTCCGTAAAAAAAAAAGAACAGAACATAGCCCCGCAACGATGCGCCAAAAAAAGTGGAAAAAATTAACATTATATGTCATTAGAAAACAGGGAATAACAGGAATTCAATTCGAAAATAGTTCTCAGTGGGCTTTAAAGCCCAAGTTACTGGTTCTTTCGAGCCCTCTCCAGTTGGTGAGGATAACTGTAATTGGTTCGTTGAAACCTGTTGGTGAGCGGATGTAAAGTCGTCTGGCAACACTGGCAGTCCTCACATAATACCAGTCGGAATCAACCGGAGCCAGCTCCTTCGTGATGCCCAGCTTCACTAAATCAGACCACTCTGGTACCTTCACCTATAAAAAGTCAATGAGGTGCCCAATTCAAGATATGTGTCCCGTAGGTGGAGTTCTTAATTACCTACTGATATGGATAAACCAGGAAATTCCCCTTCAAGTTTTTAAATGATGGAAGAAATGTTTTGTACAGGAAGAAAATTCGAAATTTTTGTGATTAGTTTACGTCCTTCATCGGTGCAATTATTTGTGCTTTTCCAACAATATTTCCCACATTTCCAATTATACCTGAAAAGGAGAAATAAGCACAAGAATTTCACAACTGGGAAGTCATTGCCTTCTTTCTGAGCACAAGTGCTGCGAAAAAAAAACGAATAACAGGCCAACAAAAGATAAGAAATAAGCAAGACGAAAACGGTGCATGTGAGAAGAGTGTCCCGTAGGAGTTAATTTAACAATGCTGAAAAAGAGTTCAAACAAGACTGCTGTACTCTAAATTTTTGGTGGAAATCTTTTTCACAACTTTCCTCACCACTAGTACATTTTTCGGTAATGCATCGGACTGACGATGAGACCACTGTTGATATGAAACCCTCTATTAAAAGACTTCCCCTTGCAAAGAAAGTCACTGTGAGCAACAATGGACGGCTCGCAAAGCCATGAGGCGACTAAACTTCCTCTCAAACAATTCCTAACAAGCTGATTTCCGTAAAACCTTTTCTCTCATAAAACAACTATTTTTCTCAAGCCAGGTCAACGTAGCTGGCCGAATTCTTGTCTCTCCTTGTGGGCGAATGAGATAGGCGGTGAATCAGTTAAGTTACCCAATATTCCATAGCATTTTCCCAAGTAATCTCGGTGAACTGCGGAGCAGGAGCGGGCAAAGGGTGGATGATATTGTACTTTATAGTACTGAGTCGCATTGAGAAATAACATTAAATTAACAACACGTCAAAATAAGCACTTTGTTAACGCTTAATTTGCCACCAATCTCACTGAATCCAATGCCGAAATTTTCCACTGCTTCCCCAATGGCTGTCGATTTTTTCGGACTGTCAAGCACTTAATTCGAAGAAACTAAAGCTAAGGAAAACCAATGAACTTTTTTTTGGTGAAGATGATAACCTCTTTGTATATCGTTTGCTGTAGGTGCCTAATTTGCACTCTACACTCTCCTCTCCGTTCCAGAAAAAAAAAAGACTGCAGAACCTTAAGGAGGGTGTAATCACTTGGTCACTTAATTTTGATTGAACCTCAAAATGTGAACAAAGACGCATGCAGATTCCAAGCACATCAACATTTACTACTAAAACATTATGTGCTCTTTCATTCAATTACTTCCTTGCAATTAAACGTTTCATTAACGAAATCACTGCATGAATGGAGAATTATGGGAAGAATGAACATTTCACAACTGGAAGATGGAGATGAAGGTAGAAAAACGAATCACAACCTTGCCACTTTTCTTCAAAAAACCAGCTATTTGACGAACGATTTCGTGCTGATCGACGTCTTTAACGCTTGTTGGCTTTACCATTACTGACGTTTAAAATAACCTCTGTTTGCGGTAAACCTTCCTGCAACGCTGATTAAACAATGATAAATCAAGTGAACAATTTGTTCGGCACTCTTTTATCGAACAAAGAAGTGCTCAAATGTTATCCTAGTCCCCCATTTCATCACACAATTTTATATAATAGGAAACTCAGAAATCGATTGTCGAAAGGAAATCCGTACAAATGAATATAAAAATGAGCATTTATTGTTGTATTTATATGCTCGTTTAGAAGTAATAAATTTCGTCAACACGTTGTTTGATGTTGACAGCGCTTACACATATCCTTATAATGAGACAGCCTCGAGCTAAATTATATGTCAGCTCGAAGCACCCAAACATCAGCCTCTTTCTAATACAGAAGCTCTCCCAGCCTTCCGTTTCTCAACTACACTACGCCTATAAAAAGCTGCATGAGGTCCTACCTCATAAGCCTACATCAGCTACTTAAGTTGCTAAAATTAAACATAAAGTGGAGAATAAAAGGCAAATGAGACCGGTCCTTAAATTTTTTGACACAGTAAGCGAATTTCTGAAGAGTTCTGCAAGAACAGATCAATTTTAGTAACGCTAAAATGGTGCCGAGTGATATAGAAAACGTCCAATCTTTTTGCACATGAACCTAAAAAAGTACAACACGATATCCAACACGGTTTGGATTTGATGCACTCCCGCTTGCGGCCGGTACTCATGCTGTGTTCTATTTATGATTATATGGGGAGAAGACAGCTCGGACCGAGCTTGGCGACCGTCTTTTACCTGCTTGGTCCGAGATTTAGTTTAACCCATCATTCTACGATCACGGACTAACTGTGGCCCCAGGTCCGTTCCCGACCACGAGAGGAATGGATTCAACCCGACCCATTGCAGTACGACAGGAAATGGATCGAAATCTGCATCCGATAAGAACAAAAGGAGCTGCATATTTGGCAGCATCTAAAAAACAGTAAGAATCCCACGCATACCTCATACACAGGTGTGTTCCTAAAAAGCCATTTCAGCATCGTGCAGCTGTTGCGAGTAAATCGACGTTTACTGCATAATATGGCGCCTGCTATTAGAAACTGTGTCAGATTGGAAGTCGTCAGAGGATTTTGGTTTCGCTCAATGTGTATATTTTCCTAAACTATCAAAACAACAGAATTAGAATGGTCTTTATCATGTCTTATTTTAAAATCTTGCTAGAAATACATTCACTCTCCGCCAAATTCCTATAAATTACCGTGCTTTCTCGTGCAGACACATCTTTATGTGGTTACCTGCAAAGACCACACCTGAGCACTCACGTTCCGCATTAACTGAAGGTGATTTCTGTCAAAAATAAGGCTCAAATTCGCGTTCAATGTGCACGAAGGTCATTTGATCAACTCGTGATAAAGACCGCAGCGAAGGAATAGGCGTTCTCGGAGTGGTGGCACCCATGAACAAAGTTGATATTCGTAGTCAACGCATTCGAAAAGCGCTTTACGCAGTCTTTGGCAAGCGTCTAAGATGCAAATATATAGGGCCGACGAATAGTTCACAAGAGGTCATAAATGCTGAAGGTAACTGCAGCCAAAATAAAGGCGACGCTCGTGTTGACGACGCGTTAAAATTTCCAACAACGCGAAATCGGAGGTTCAGGTTTTTAAGTGGAGTCCGATGACTACATAAGTTTTGTTTTAAGGATCGCCAAATGCAGAAAAGCCTTATAATTTTAAATGCGACATCCTATCAAGCCCCAAAATAGGTCTTCACGAAGCTTATCGGAGTGTCATAATTTCGAATCAGTTAGCCCTAAAACATCACAAAAGTTGACAACACTCTAGCACCTATCAATGATAAGCATCATTATAACGTGGAATGACACCTCAACTACCTCGCTTAAAAAACAACTATTCTCTCTAGTGTGAAAAATGCGGTGCATGAGATGTTATCATAGAATTGTGTACTACCTAATAACTCAACCGAAGTTTGATCATATAAATATAAATCGCGTCGAATGTAATCCCAAAAGAAGCACACCCAACAACACATCGTTGCGATAACACTGCGATGTTAAATACGCTTAAACCAACCAAAAGATCTTAAAACCATACACACACACGCTCAATTACACAACTGCGAAACATCAAAGAAAACAATGCACGCAAAGCATGGAAACCGCTACTCAGTAAAAATCCGAAAAAAATGGGCAAAATTTTCGATCAAGACTGCGCATCAGGTTCAAATTTTGTCTGTTGCAGCGCTCTAACGATGACAGAAGGTATAATCGAATTCATGCCGGAGAAAAAGCATCGTCGAGAGTATGATTTTATCGTTGTTTCGTTTGAAATGGCTATATTTAGGTAGTTTAGCCTCACTCGTTCATCTAAAACCCACAATTTCATTACCACAAATGGTATAACCCTCATTTTCTCACCCCTGCAAAAAAAAAAAAAAACGCATCGCTCGCTCCTGTTACTTTTCGAGTCCGAGCCGGAATTCGGACTTGTTTGAATCTGTGACTGAAAGAGGAGAAGGTATGACAGGCACATAACCTACCAGAGCATAACCTTCCGCATAAACGACCCAGCATGATGCGAGATTGTTTGGAAGACAACAACCCAAACAATAACGTTGAAGAGCAGCTAAGCAGCGATGGCAACGTTCTTTCCATATAGGACAAAACTATTACTTAGAAATGTCAGTAGCAACGAAAGCTCAAAAAGAACATAAAAGTAACAAAAGTGCACATCCCATGAGTTGATCGAATTATTTTCGGTGCCTTAAAAAACGCCTAGTTTTTCACAAACCGTTTTGTTGTGCAAAACGATACCAGCAAAAGTAAAACAATGAAAGAGTCCAATCAACCTCTATGACAGTTTGTTATGATGCCACATTCATCGTTTCACTTTTATAACTGTTTGTTTGTTGGCTTTCTGCGATGGCGTTACTTTATTCTTTACTTCCACGTTAGTATTCCTCTTTAAATAGGTTCGTTTATTCATTTGTAGTCATTATAGCTTCAAAGTGATTCAATCACCTCTCACTCTCCCTCTCCCCCCCCCCCCCCCCCCCCCCCCCCCCAACCTTCCTCACGTTTGCTTAACAATTAAATTAAGCGGCATCTCATGGAACTGTGTTGCTATAGAAGACGCAAGGAAAAATTTCCTCTCATATTTTCTGTGGGTTATAACGTTCAGCATGGTGCCCACATAAACAACATCATCGAGAAACTCAATCTCGAAACATGGGCATTTGGAAACGTACACATGTGACCACACACGATGCACTGACTGATCAATATTTGCTAATAATCTCACGACCCGTGAATAGTTGCATTAATGCTAGAAAAAAAACAATCCAAGTTTCGTGCCTTAACATGTAAAAAAGAAGGAGAGGGGGATGATGATTTGAGACGTTACAACCGGTTATTACGAAAGGTTCTTTCAAGTTCCTCATGGATTTTCCAGGAAAATTCTTTTCGCGAGTTGCATTTGTCATTAAATTTCACCTTCATCGGTTTCTCTGAAAGGGAAAATTTCAACGTTCAATTTCCTTCATATTGTTGATGCTGATCGAACCTCAACTTTCTGTTAAAACCTACGTTTATAGATCAACTCGCAAGTTGCTAGGAAGTGCAAAGATCTCTTCTCTTTTCAAGCGTCACCTTTTAAACCCGAGCAGTGGAAACGAAAAATGAAGTGCTCCGATGGGTTTAACAGACCACATCTTAGACGATGGCAACAAAACGACTAAACATAATTTTACATTTCATTTGCTAGCGAGCAAACTTTAGCAAGTTAGTAAGGATCTATCAGGAGCAGCAATCCGTTACATTCCGATTAAAAAATTGCGTGTTTGCACTTCTGGAAAAAACGAAACGAGAGGGACATTTGCATTGTCAGCTATATCGAAAGATATGAAGTCATCCAAAGTACGGTTTTTGCTCTTAATCTTGCTAATTCCTTTCACCAGTGTTATTGGCTTATATCTTTTTGGAGCTAGTATGCATAATCCGCACCCCAAAACCTCGTGTTGCACCCGGAAATGTGGACAGAAATCGCCTATTGATGCTTCCGCTATCCAGAGAGCAGCCTTTACTGTTCAACTGGCTATGAGTCGAACATTGCGAGGAGACGGAACATTTTAGATTTGAATTGTTCGAGTGACACCCTTATAATACAGCATCTTTGGCGATCTATTTCAAACCTTCACACTGTTAATAGGAATGCACAACTGGCGACGCTGGTCGTGCTCTCAACTCCGTTGGGAGACATCAAACAGTTGAGTTCTCCGGTTGATGCTCCGCGCTTTTCCAATGTTCTCCAACCACTCACCCACTACTAGCCGTGCCGAAACAACGCTCCCTGCGTACTTGCAACACCCATATGGTACCATGGTGAGTACCCTGCTGCGCTCCACTTTTGCTTCCGCCCAACTTTTGGAGCCGATGTATACACAGGCACCAGCTTCCTCCCGCTTATCATAGACCGCTTAAAAATGCAGGCGAGCGGTGCAGTGCTGCTACGCGCCAGTGAAAGAGGGTAACGACGAAATATTACGTGGCAGTGAGCTTGTTGCAACGCACGTCGCATCGGTGTCTTTTTATAGACGGCAGTAACGGTTGTTTGTAAAATATTTTGAAGAGTTGGCAAGTTAAGTAAATTGTTGATTTACGAACTGATCATTAGATGGTTAAATGCGAGTAATTGGGGCAAAAATTTCGAAACTATGAAAGCTTAGGAATTAAACGTTTGGAGAATAAAAATGATGGATGTTAGTGACAGCCAACTGAAATATCTGTCATCTATTCAGCAGTTTTATTTGCTCAGTTTAAGGTATTTTTACTCGTTACAAATTTTGTGCGTCCACATGGAATGGTAATCTGCAAGTGGATGTACAAACAAAGGACGGCGCCAAACGAAATGAGACAAAGAGGTCAACACACAAGGATTACACGCTATTTTTTCCTCGAACGAATTTTCAAATGCTCTGCAGTGCTGTGCGAGGGTAGCCATGAGCCGAAGGCTTACGATATCTGGCCAGAGCGGGCCTGAGAATAGGCCATTGAGTATAGACGTCGAATAGTTCAAATTCTCTGAGACAGCTGAAGAAATTTAAGTGTTTGATCGTACCCCGACATCTGACTACTCTATGTTTGTAATCGAATAATAAGGCGTGCCTTTTTGGTAAACGTGACATCATTAAAACGTGCGGTAATAAACAGCACCGAAGAACCAGGCAAAGAGACATGGCGGTGACAGTTCTACGGTAGCACATATTCGCTCACGTAGCTGTGAGTGATTATTCTTTATGTTCGAATAAATAAGCTGTAAGGGTTGGCAATAGAGGTATGACACCTTTTGTACAAACATAACTCAGCTACAAACTTATAGAACGTAGTAAGTGATTTTAAAAAATGGGTCACTGCGACTCAGCGCTGATATTTGCAACTGCCCCACCTACTGTGTGGTGGCGCAACTTGTGCAGCTTTTGTTGCTAAGTCTCTATTTTCTCCGTGGAAAATAGGAGAATGTTGGCTTCGTTGTGCATGAGGTGCCGAAAGGATTCAAGCCTTTGAACAAGTTGCTATCCTCAACGCCCATCACACCTATTAAAGGAAACTTCAAGGTCTCGGAATGATAGTTGTACGCCGCCCATTCCTCGTGCTTCCAAATACTGCACAAATAATATGATGAAATTTAGCGAAGGTTGGTGCTCAACATAGAAGTTCATGCAAAGGTCCGTATTTTCCCGATACTGCAGTTTGCATAAAATGTGTTGTATTTGCACTCCGTATCCAAATGAGCTAAGTCATCCTGACATCCATATGCATTGTTCGTACCTCAGAAAGATTTGTGCCAGTTCTGTAGACAGCAAAGAATTTGCAAGTTCTGATTCCACCGGCTCCATATGATTTGCATTAGCGTTATTTCGTCGAATTTCTGGATGAAACAAACCTGGGAATCATTTGTCTCCCGAAACGTTTGCAAGTAATTTCCTTTCCTACTCCATTTCCTCTTAGGAAGGGGATATTTTTGCAAGGAGAATAAAGCAAATTCTGTCCACACTGGTCAATGGATACAAGTGCGAAAGGAAGAGAAGAAAGCTGTAGATTTTTTGAGCTGGCAACAAATTTTCTGAGTATTCCGTTTGTCTTTTTATGACTCCCGTATATATTAGAGAGTAGAATAAAAATGCAACAAAACCAATAACTTGTACCTTGAAAAGCCTTTTGGAATGATCATAAAGAATGGAGGCTGGGATGGACTAGGGTTGAGAGGATGCAATATTTCGAAAATTTTGCAACGCAAAAGTTCAAATGGTCAGTTGTTGTAGTGTTCGTGTTCGTATTCTCAACACGCAGATTGATCCACAGTAGATAGTACAAATTCTTCAAGCCTTTCATTGCAGTGACGAAAAAGAGCCAACTGATGAAAACGCGCTGACATATGGTGAAACGCGGAAAGTTGCTTTCACCTCGTTCGGATCGGGGTTTATAAATCAGCCGACGGGTTACTAAGGCCTCAGGTGTACTTTGTTTTTACAACGGTGATGTTTCCTATAGGTGGTCATATGTGACGGCTTAAAAGTTGAGTTCCCGTATGTTTTAATGCGAACTGCCCGAATATGTAACTAAAGCTTGTCAGGGTATGCTGAATAGTAATAGGAGTCTGGCCAGTGAGGATCGACTAATTCTTATGATTTCTTAGGATACAAGAATTCATCCTATATTTGGTGCTGAGGGAATGGCGTCGTCATCCGCGAACGGAATACAGCGGAAACGATTAAATTATTAGTGCAGTTTTATTTTTTCCTGTTTATGAAAGCTGCAACAGTGCAACCTCAGCCCAAGTATACTCTCTCTCTAAGAGGCTGTGCCTTTATGAGGTAGCATCGAAGCATGGTCTAGCCATGTTAGTGCTAAAATTGCTCAACTTCCCTGTCGCTGACCCAAGGGATAAAAAATGAGGATGTCCTTCCAGCCTGTGGAATTGCTGAAATACAACTGAGGAGGGATCTTGCGCACATCTTGTCCTTACGTCAGGTTCAGTGGTGTTCCTTCCATTTCCCATACCCATTTATAGAAGTCCTCCTCCTCTCCCTCCCACCCTTCCCCTACCACATATTGGCTACATGAAGAAGTTAGGAAAGACATGAAGAGAAGTTTATGTAGAGTGAAGCAAGGGAGTGAATATTGAGCTATGCTAATTTGATGCGTTGGGTTCAAGCAGACAGCTGAAATGTTTAGTTACCCACTGGAGAGAAAGCAGAGGGGAATCTTCAAAAGTAATTCGAAATTTACAACATTACAAGTGATGTTATAAATTAGCAAAACTACTTGTAATACTTTTCCACAGAAAACAAAATAACAAAAATTGTCACGCTGATTACAAAAATTACATGACATAATAAATACTGATCTTTTCGCATTTAGTTAGATTTCCATATACTTGGTTCGTTCTCCTATGCACATCCCTTAAATCCCCTCTCTTTCTTTGACATGTCTCTAACGACATTCTCAATGTGTACTGTGTTTCTTTATAATGTCTCAAGCAAACGTGTCGAATAACGGTGAAGCTAGGGCTGTTTGACAGGTTGAGGGTCGATGATTGTCTGCTATCCTTTTGTAGCTGTGTTCACGTCGTTTTACTTGCTTTTAAACGTTTTGTTGTTGCTGTGTCGTGCAACAGTTGTAGAAGAACTCCTTTATTGCGGATAACGAGAACCAACGCATTGTGTCTTGATGTCATGCGTATTTACCATCGCACATGTCTCCCCTGTTGCGCTCATATGGGATTTTCGTCATTCACAGTTCGGTCCTGCACTAGAATAGGTAACAGGAAAGACGACTTTATAGATGTCAGCTTTCAGCATTTACCTTCACACTGTTTCCGAGACAACAGCTCAAGTCATTAGATTGCTTGTTGTTTAATGGCTGCTCACATTGCTGGGTGTGAACTTCGGCCGAATCCGTACTGAGCATGTCGCGACGCAACAAAAAGCAGTCTGCGTAGAGACGCTGCCTTTCAAAACAACGAACTCTATGCCAGAGGGAAACTATTTTTCATTCCAAAGAAATGAGGCATCTAAACAGTAAAAGACGACTGCAAGGCTTGTGTTTATTCATTTATCCACACCACGTTGTTGGGCCGTTTAGTGCTCTCCAATGGTCGAACTTCGCAAGTATGGGTTATTCCCTATCATGTATCCTTCAGAGCAGTTCAGTTTGGTTGACCCTTCTATAATGAATCTCAATTTCCAGAAATTGCCTTAATTAGCAGAGAAAGAGTAGAAAGCTGTGGATCTTGTGCGATTGTTGGAATAGACGTATCGAATGTTTTGACATTGTTTTTGTTGAGGTATGTATCACGCTGATCTATCTAAATTCTCATCTTATGTAGACAACTTTCAGAGCGTTCAGTAGCATTCACCCAACCGAGAAAGTAATCGACGAAGCAAACTGGAGTCAACTAAACGGATGGAGAAGCCGTCTGGTGCAACGCAACCAGACGCAGCACAACGCAACAACGAGCAATTTATAGTAGGTCATTTGCCGCGAGAGGAAGAGAAGATGCCACTCTTTCTCATTAAGCTGTGGAACATCGTGGAGGATGCTGCATATCAAAACGTCATCAGATGGGACGAAGTAAGCTACTTCCGTCTCTTATTGTTTAATGCTTCCTCAGTTCACTTACTCTCTGACAGCTTCAAGTAGGTGATTTTGGAAAGTTGTATTTGGTGACAAATTGCGCAAAATATAGCACTCTGTTGGCTTCAAATCCTAACCAACAGACAGTCCATTTTTGTGCATAGACAAGCATTAAGCACCATAACCCATTCATCAAACATCAGCAAACCGCTGGTGTGCCCTGGGCAGTTGAGTCGACGCTCAGCCCGCTTTTGAATTCCTCTCTTATGGGTGGTCACATGAACTTTGTAGGTTACGAATTCTCAAGGTAAACTGTAGTAACAAAGCAGCAGAAAAATCTAAACGCCCTAGAATTTTCCCATTAAAATGTTCCCAACCGTTGTATGGACGTATGTTTGTGACTTCTGTTTGTAAGGCTTGAAAAGAGGAGAGGGGAGGAGAGAAGGAAAGAAAAGGATGGAAGAAAAAGGAGGCGCTGTGCATTGAACACATTTTCGGCCGCTGTGATCAGAGCAAGAAGGACCATTAACGAGAACAATACGTAGTTGTTTTTTTTTTTGTTGTTTTTTCTTGGGCAAACTCATTAAGAAGGAGTACTTTTATTTGACTAATATGGCAATAAGTCTTTAAAAGTGAAGTCTAGAATACTATAAATCCTCCGTATTTGTTCTCTATAATCTCTTTCTTTCAGAGTGGATACAGTTTTCACATTCTCGATCCATATTCGTTTTGTCGCAATGTTTTACCGCAATATTTTAAGCACAATAATCTCAACAGTCTCATCCGACAACTAAATATGTGTAAGTGTGCATATATGTTTTTGTCGATAAATCAGAGCCAATTGCCATTTGCTATAGATAGCATCGGTTATGATTCATGTATGCTTCTTGAAGCGAATTAAAATAATTGGAAGGTTTGCAGCGCACCGCATTTCGCAGCTTCATCTTTCAACGTGTGCACGTTATGTATGAGTTGCACATGAGAGTGCGTATGCGTGCGCCTTTTGAACTGAATGAACTGAGCTATGAACTTTGCCATTTGAACTGTGAGTTATGGACTAAGTGACGCAGTTTATCAACGAGGGTCTTCTGTCGCTTCAAGAGGAGGGAGGGAGAGGGTGGTGCTTTACCAACAAACTTTTATTACGCAGAGTTGAGAAGTTTGTTTTTTTGTTTTGGGAATAATTTTCTTCTTTCCCTTTTTTCAGACGGGTTCCGAAAGATGACACCCATTGAGCGTTCGGGGTTGGCGCGTGCAGAAAGCGATCAAGACCATTTGGAGTTTTCGCATCCTTATTTTGTGCGCGACCATCCTGAATTGCTCGTCAATATAAAGCGTAAATCGGCGTCTCACAGACCCACTGATCCAGCGGCCGTTTCTTTGGCAACAAAAGATCTTTCACTTGTGCTCGACGAAATCAGGCAACTGCGAGAAAAACAGCGTGCTATGGAAACGAAGATGACACACTTAGTGAAGTGAGTGAAACGTTTACCTTTTCAATTTATATGGCACTGAGGTGAGATTCGGATTTTGAAGTTAGTGCTGATGTGGTATGTGCTGTTTTCATTGATATGAAAAATTTTTATAGGAAGATTCTGTATGAATTCTGAGTGATTTTATAGCAAAAAAATCTCATTCGAGGATGATCAGCGTTTAGATTCCATTTCTGCATCATTACCAATTCTCCTCTTCTGCTTTATTTCCAAATCATTCTTTCCTTCAATAATAATATTTCGCCTTTGTTTTGTTTTTTTCATATTGGGGTGAGCGTACTTTTCTGCTTCTTAATGCAACTTCCATTTGATTGATACATAAATTATTTCGTTCTTTAAATTTAAACAGGGTGAATTTTACAGATGTTACAAAGTCTAGTAGTGTTTAGCAGTGAAAATGAATGAAAGAAATGCGGCAGTTGTGCTTGAACGTTCGAATTCAACTCATCTATAGCTTGTGATGATTGTAAATTTTAGAGAGAATGAATCCGTTTGGCAGCAACTGTCTCATATGAGATCGATGCATGTGAAACAGCAGCAAGTCGTCAATAAACTCGTGCAGTTTCTGGTTGCATTGGCACAGCCATCAGCGCAGAAACGACTCGGCAAACGGAGTCTGCTTGCTATCGATGAGGTACGCCTAAGTTTTATTTTATTTTTCATTCATGCTTGTTGTTGAATAATTTTTTGAATCGATTCGTGAAAAGCTGTCTCGGAAGATTTGAAGGGGGTAAATTGCGTATGAAGAAAAGAGTCATTTTTCTGCGGATAAAACGAATATGAGCAATGTTTGTCTTATTGTTGTTTTTTCTCCTTTTTTTTTTTGCATTGATGATGTCGAGATTATGTGCTAGAACATATCGGCTGATGATATAATCAAAACGACTTGAACTGAGGGAAATTTCTTTGAAATACTTCTAAGTAAAGAGGCACCAATTTTTTCATTTTTGGTTTTTTTTTCGTCGTTTTAGCCTTTTCTTGCTGGTTCCTATTCGGTATGTTCAGCTTAACTATTTTTTTAGAAGCTAGGAGAATGGGCTTCATTAACTCATTTATTGTTATTATTTCCTAAAGCTCTAATCTTTGCTGCATCTCTGGCAAGTTCTCACATGGTATCTGCTTATGAGGCTTTGAAGACGCAGCTCGTCGATAGTAGATACCTGCCTATATGCTCTTAGTATGTCTTCTCTCGTGGCACAGCATTACTGTCAGATGGCGAGTCTTCGTCGAATCCCTAGGAATGCTCCTTCCCTCTCCCCTCTACTTGTTAGAAGGGAGAGAGGCTGCTGTCCATGCTTGTGCATCCACATCGACAATATTATACTTTTAGACCCGAACTGCATTTTTTCAACCGTAGGCAAATGATTTCTAATACGACACCAAAGGAAGTGAAACAGGTCAAGTTTTGTTGTGCCAGGTGCAACATTACAATGAATTCAGGTGAGGTAAAGGTCTGATGACGTGTTGCGATGACGCTGCTGAATTGATCCTTAAAATAAACGTGTGCTTGGGCTTCGCACTATTTTGTCATGATTTGTTTCAATTATTTCATATTAATTAAAGGTGAAGCACGCAACTCTTGCCTTGTTGAGATTACTATTCTTGTTTTATGTTTACTTCGGAGGCAGGCATCTTTCTGTTTTCCTGCAGCCTTCGCAGGTGACTCAGCCATAAAATTTTGCTTAGGGGCCTGAGACTATCAATTTTCGTTCACAGAATGAGAAATACGCAGCTGCGCACAGTTGTGCATTCACAAGTATTTTAGGCCCTGATTTACAAGTTTTGAAATTGGATCCTTCTTAGTGCTATATATCACCTTGACTGTGTTTCGCACAGTCGCCATGGAACTGCATTCCTCATTTCTTTGTCAAATGAAGGAAAGGGGAAGAGGGGTGAAAGAAAAGGGTTGGTCGATGAAAGCTGCTCATGCTTGGTTTAGTTTCGAGTAGCATTTTCTCATAAAGAGGGATTAGTTTTTTTTTTTAAATTTTTAACGATATTGCGAAGGTATGCATTAATATAAGGAAACTAATACGAAAAGAAGTGGATTGTGTTGCTTCAATCGTCAGTTTTTATGCGTTTATTTTGAAGGTTGGTGGAAAGCGATCCCGGATGAGTAATGGTCAGACTGCCACTTCCGGTACACAGCCAACAAATGTAGCCGAGGTGCTGGACCGGCTGCAGCGCGAATTGGCCGAAGGAACTGTGAGTGGCGCCTTTCCCAGTCTTTTTTCACCGAGGTCCAGCCAAGGACCGATCATTGCGGACATCACCGACGAACCAGATGCAAATTCCTTGGCAGCCACTGTTTCGGCGGCTGCTTCGACTCTCACACAGAATATATGCAGTACACAGAGTCAGCAAGGTTACATCTTTCTCTTCGAAGAGGGAAAGGGGGACATTGTCTCGATTAGTGATGGTTAATTTTTTATTCCAGACTGTCACTAGGTAATCGGAAGTGGATTAAGTAATCATGTTTATGATGGTGAGTAAGGTAGTTTTAGTTGCTGCCACAGATGAAAATTTGCATATCAGCGATTGAACTAGCCCACTGCGGTTGCTATGATCAAAGTTCCGACCCTTCCCCACCACATCTTGGATTAAGTTGGGAAAGGTTTTGAGGCCTCATTGTTGTTAAGCGTGCACAGTGGTTTTCTTCTGATTTTCGGTTGTTCGCTCCCCTGCTTGGAAATTTTTTAGAATAAGGGAGGAGATAGCGAACAATACTGAATCTCTCCAAATGAGTGCTCTTTGTGTTGGGCTGACTGTATTTTTTAACGAGGAATGAAGTATCTCACTGGAATTAAATTTTTTTCTCGTGGAAAATACGAAACTGAAAATAAGTGAGGAAAGGAATTTAAAAGGAAAAAATACTTTATAATTGTATTAGACAGACGCCACGAGTAGGTAGTCTGACGATGCACCGACAGCGTCACATTTTGAAGAAATGGAACGCCGTTTTGTATTAACCTCCTTGCCAGCACATCTCAGTAACAAAGTCAGGACCGTTGATTTGAAGTGTTACGATAAAGTTATTTCCAGTATGATGTCCAGTTTGTAGGAATGAGCACCAAATGAATTTAAAAAACAGCGCCCTGTTGAAGACATCTGCTCAAAATTTCATAGTCTTCTGTCTGTTCAGCCGCATCTTTGCAACAGTGGGATTCTTGATACAAATAGAGGACAAGAGAACTTTTTGAGAATATCAGCTGTTTTAAGAAAACTTGGGGTTGTAACTACGGTTAGTTGTTTCAGCTGGGTCATCGTCGATGGGTCGTGTTGTACCACAGACACCGCCAACAGAGCACCAGCAACAACATGCAGTAGAACAGCTACAGAACTATTCGTTCAGCCCTGCGCTAACATTGTCGCCGTCTTTGGATCGTCAGCTTTCCACCGAGTTGACTGAGTATCTGAGCTCGCAGGAGCAAGGCATTGACGGTTGTCGCGATTTGATCGGTGGTCACTGGGACTTGAACTTGAACTTGGATAGTTGTCTCGACGATGAGCCAAGGCAACAACAGCTTATGCTTCAAGGAGTCGATCCCACATTGGTGATGTCTGGAGAGCCCACCACACCCGACTTGCTAACGCCCAATGTGAGCCCACAGAGGAATATCGGTTCGGATGAATAAATTATTGTGTGTAGAAGAGGGAGGGAGAGGTAAGGTCTGCATTGTAGTGATGGTAATCGATCGGAATTTCGTTCAGTTGATCTTTCGAAAGCGTTGGCTTGCATCTGAAGCGAATTTGAAATTGAATGCATTTCAAAAAGTGTAGATCGATCAGTGGCCGAAAATAAAAATGAATTCCCGGTAAATAGGTTGGTATTTTTCGGTTACGGGAAATTGAGAAAAGTTTCTGTGTCCAACTGAAGCCGTGTTGGGTGATATTTTTTTACAAAGATAGCACGGAACTATGCTTGGTTGGTACAGTCAAATTTCATGTAATTTTATTCCAGCAACAATAGCAGATGAAATCGGCCAAGAGCATTTACGCTAGATGCAACCAAAATCATGTAGACTGCAGCGTTAAGGCCGTATCCAAGTGGCCTGTTGGCAGGCCCTCGCTGAACAGGAGGTACGGACCTTCCTCGGGAAAATCCGATAGGGGGAAGGCCTTAAAAAGGGAACTCAAGAGAGATCGTGTGGAATGCAGGAGTCACATGTCGTTTAATCATCAGTTTGCCCAGAATGGAGAGTGCCGTTCTGCGTATAGTCCATTTCTTTTACTGTGAAACTCTAGCAGCGTTGTTATCACTGAGCAGACGATCTTCAAGACCAGATAGTTTGATAGTTGATTTCCTACACATCAGCAAAGCTTAGCTACGGGTCTTCACCTATGGCGCCTCATTTCTTGAAACTATGTCGAGCCGTTCAGCAGAACTGCGGGCTTCATCTTATTCCAGTTCAGGTAAGCAAGCTAACCCAAGGAGGCCTTTTTCGAAGTACTATGTTTCGGGCAGTATTCGCTCAGAAGTTGTAGATTAGAGGTATTGGTGTCCAGAAATCTATTGACTCCCTCTTATCGACGCCCAAGGATCACTTGTTTGTTTGGCTGTTCCATGCAGTTCACTAACAAGTCTGCAATAGTGGTGTACAATTCATTCTTCAGAGCCATGTTCTTCAAGTCATTTCTCTATCGATCAAATGTGGTCTGTTTTATCCGCATCTATGCTCTTCTCGAGGATAGCTAGTCGCTGCTGGTGTAGTAAAGAGAAAGTCAAGGACGGCATTTGCGCGTTTGCCCTCCGCCAGTCTTTCCTTCACCTTTTGCTAGTGCATATCTAAGTAATGTTGGTGCACCCTTATCTTAGTTTATGTATCAGCTGGCTCGCTTATTTGTATACGTCAAGTGTCTGCAGGTACACCAAGTTTCATTAATCATATATGACGTCGAAATCCTGGCTATATCTAAGCTTCACTAATGCTGCTCACTTTTTTAGTTTATAAGTGGTGGTTTCCGAAATACCAACGTTAAAATATGTCCCCTAGAATGATTCTTTCGGACCCCACTGCTAATCCCCATTCGTATTTTCGCACATAGGCACTTTAGTGATGCTCTGTAGTAGTCAAATGTAAGTAGTCGATGGTGACTTCCGTCTCTCAAAGGCTGGGAAGGAGTTATTCAAAAATGTTGCAAAGATATGAAAAGCGTTGATTAAAGTTCTCCTTTTGAAATGCAGCTGGCGGGCTACTTAAATTCGGCGTTACCAAACCACTTGAACTTACAGCTCCATTGCACACCTAGTTATATAATAAAGGGTGGCACAAGTTTTGGTTCAGTTTGGTTGCAGAGCAAAAACAAAAGACACTGTTTTCTTCTTTGCTGTTTTCTCTTGGCTGCATTCGTTGAAAATTGCGTCTTCCACATACGAAATTGATCTAAAGTGCCGTCGGTTGACGCTGTGAACGAACTCACGAGCGCCACCCTCTCACATCTATCCGTACGGCAGCGCTTCACCTTCCTTTCCTTATCGTTATTCACTGATCTTTCGCAAGCTGCGTGAACATCGAAATGAAACCCGCACACTGTTTTTTTTTCATTTCACATCCTCTCATCACAGCAAGCCAGTTGTAATTTTTAGTTTTGCAGTTAATCTATATTTAACGTTTATTGCAATCTTTTTGTTCAGTAATCCGTCCTGTTCTTGTTGATTGCCGTCATTAGCATCGTTACTACTCTAGGTGGATCTACTTAGTACTCTTATGGAATCGTCGGTATCTTAATCTTCTTCGAGGATGATTTCGTAGCGAGAATCGAAATCGGCTGAGAGCTCTGGTATATTCAAGGAGCCGAAGTCCATTCATCACCAGCATCGCTGTCAACACGTTTCCAACCGCCGCCTAATCCAACTGTGCGAGCAAACGGACAGAGATCATGGCAAAAAGAAATAGCCCAATTAGGGCTATACTGATATCACTGAAAAAGTAGCTTTAATTAGGTGAGTGAGGGATATCAACTGCTTCGCTATTAGAGATATGGCTGCAGGACGACGGTTGGTTGGCAAGAATGCGACTAGTCGTGTAAGACTTCAACACAAAAGTACCACCCCGTGTGGTATGCTCAGATGGGGTCCGTTACGCAGACTGAAACTTTTTTATGTTAATAGAGGAAATGACCGCGATCTGGAAATATGTGCTAATTTGACTGATTCACAACGCGCGAGCTGCTTCGTTGAAGCGTCCTCTCTAACGAATATTCAGGCACCTATCGTTCACTTCCCTCTGAGCGGCTCCTTTTAATTATTAAATCTTCGTGTTTTCAATTGCACCTTTCTTGCGTAACATTTTTTGCACACCTACAAAGCATTGTAATTTCTGCGTGGAGAAGATTCATTTTCATATTGTGTTTTCAGGTTTCTAGTGTTGCTGCATAGCTTATTATAGTTGAATCATAGTTCTGCCGGAAAAAAAATTTGCTTTCCTTTAGATTCTGGGCGCTTTACGAAGAGATCTCGTTCTTATAAAATGATAGATGGCAGTCACAAACGAAGGCATTCGGTTGAAACCCGACTGCATTTCAAAAATATTGGCTGCTTATTGGCCGGAAGTTTTCGTTAGAAGCCTAATTTTGGTTGTAGCCAAAGGAATGTCAAAAATATCCGGTTATGACGCAGAAAACCGGAAAGTCAGCGCAGAATTTCGGTCACCGATATATGGGCGAAGTTCCAATCGGTTACCATCGCTATTCATGGGTTGACGGGGAGGTTGTTGAAAAGACTAACTTCATAGAGGGCATTTTATTCACTTTGCGTTCTAACCGAGGGCTAAGGTGGCATTTTGTTTGGAAGGAAACTTTCTCTTTTCACGATTGAAGATTACGTTCTGAACGCTTCCTGTTTGGTACTCGAGGGCGTGAGCATACCCGATATCCTGTCGATTTCGAGTGCACTACAAATCACTTCAAATGAAACCAAAAGATCGGAAATTAGTGCGTATTGAAGGATTTCTAATGAATATCTTTAGCAGTGTGATTGCGTATTTGTGTTGTGTGAATAAAATTGGTGCAGTATTTGTGTGTTGACTTGCTGTATTGAGTACTCGAGCAGTCAATAGAAATACAGGATTATTTGTGTGACCGTTTGGTTCTTTATCGCCGAATGTTTAATGATAATTGAAGGTTTTATTTGCGTGGGGACCTGTGGATTATGGATATGTGTATTGAATTGTCTAGCTGAGGTGCCGTTGGGATATCTTGATGTTCGTAATTAAGCTCTTCAGCGTTTGTTGCTCTAGGTTAAATCCGATCCTGATCGCGACCGGAACCGGATTTAGCCCGATCTTCCTATTAGCTCTGTTCAGTCGACCGGTAATTGCAGCATGTCTGTCCAGTATAACAGCGTAAACTGTAATATGTGTACTTTTTGCAGAGCTGAGTTTTTTTCCATGTTTTGTGATCAAAATTTATGCCTTTATGATGTGATGCTTATTTACTTTCAAGTTTTTCACTTTCTCATTTAATGCAAACAGGACCAACAAGTGGGCGGCCAGTTTTCGATCTCTGCTTTGATAGAAAAAATTAGCAGTGGTAAAGGTTCCCTACTCACAGATCTAGATTAGGCGTTGTCTTTGCTCGTTCTCTCTTTGTTACTTTACTTAAATGCCTATGTATGTAGTTGTGTACATACCTGTCTATTACGCTGTCGTATTTGCAAAGTTTCGCTTTGACTGTGGTTCACTAAAATCGGGATGTGTTTGTAAGAACGTTTTTTTGACATTCATTCCAGGAGACGTGACGTGATCACGACAATAGTTGAGTCATTTAACGAATCGTTGGCGGCAGGATCGGCACATATGCAAGTAGAGATGGAGAGCCTGCTTTGAAATCGCATCGGGGATTGGGATTTTAACGTTATAAGAAACTTTGCTGTGTTAAAAAATGTGTGGCGTATTTGCTTTTAAGTTTTGTTGTTGGGTGTCTGTTTACGGGCAGATGTGGAAGGGGGGAGGCACTTTCTTTTGTTGTCGTGTATAGTTGTTGCTTGTGTTGTCAGGGTGCACGTTGTGCAAGGGCTGACGACTGTTTTCAGCAAAATGTTGGTCGTGTTCCTTGTAGCAGCTCAACATCGCATGATTATTTATGTTGCGCTTATCTAAATGATATTTGCATTGTTATCGATAATGTGAAATTTTGAACGATTCACAGGATGTGTTACACAACAATGCCCACGGGGTTCAAGGCAGTGTCTTGGGGAGGGGAGGATGGGAGAGAAGAGGGACTCACCAGTGATGCTTTATGTCAAGCTACAAGGGATAGTTCGCCTGTGCATCGAGCAGGATGGACTGTTTTATATTATTGAGGTTTCCCCTAGAGGTAAACGGAGGCGCATGTCCTAACGTTTCTTCCTTGGTTACGTCCGCTGGTTCACTTGCGAGAAGCAACAGAATTGTTACATTCATTGTCGAACAGTTGTAGTAGAAGTGAGCTTTATTATTTGGTCGCGGGCATCTAGCAGCCGAATATTTTAGATTTTAAACTTTAGCCAAGGAACTGGAGATTCACTTGATTTCTATCTATAAAACACCTAAGTGTATAGGTTTTTCTTCAAGACTACGAACTCCCGACGTTAATCCATGCCCCAGTGTCTATTGCCTTTGTATACGAGCGTCTCATGCCATAGCTTTGATGACACCCTTAATCATGAGATTCAATTCTCTACTAATATGGAACTCACCTCTTAGTTCAATGCCACCGCCCCAATAATTAGGAAATTGGATTTAGCTTATAATACTTGTCCTCGGGAAATTCAGACTATAATACTCTATAGAGGGAAATAACAAGGACATATACTCATTGGTTCCATTTATATTGCGTCATTTTGATATGCGCTGAAGAACTTAAATGATAAGAAGTGTGGTTTATTGAGTGACTAATCACATAAGGGTGATTTTGCCAGCAAATTGTGGCCTGTGAACAGTGACCAGTCGGATGGTTTGGCTGATCGGATTCAACCGCTTCAACATTTCAGTTGGGGAAAGACGCACGTATTTTGTGGTTGCACAAAAACTACGTAAGTTATCCGCTGAGTGCATTTATACGGATGCGTTTCTAGCCAAGTATGAAGCTCAATGTACTAACCATTATCCTCATACGTTTGACGTGAGAGATTTCGCCACTTTCTTTTATTTTTGTTTCATTGGAGAAAAATTCTGCGCCCCTTCTTATGATGGCCGCGGTAAAACCGGACTCCGGTTCCGGTCCCTGATAATCGCTGCCAGTACCCAATTTAACCCGTACCCCTTTAGGATTCTGTCTTTTCGATATGGTTCGATAGTATTGTGTCTGTGACGATCAAATCGTTGTATCCACGTCAGCAATAAATTCGACTTCGATGTCTTCACGTTACAAGATCTCAGTGGTAAAATCCATTGCCGACCGGTGCACTCTGCCGGTGTAAATATATCAACATTGCGAGTGAAATTATTAAAAATTTGCTCCAGCTGAGAGATTTTTTTTTCAGGAACTCTATTTAAAAAGGTTCAAAACTTTCTTGAAGTTGATTTTCCGCATCATCATGCTCGCAAATATCCCCTCATAAATTGTAACGGTGATCTGAATTCACTCTATCCAGCAACTTCAATAATTCAATCGTGTCTGAATTTTTAAACGACGCAAAAAGCACTCGACGCGTTCGTTTGATGGAACATCGACTTGGGTTTTATGCTGCTATTGGCGAGTTAATTGCAAGCTGTGTAAATGCTTTGAAACGGAGGTTAGTTGCGCAAGGCAGTTGCCTCAATAAGCGCGATTAATCGTTTCTCATGCCAAATTCTTTTTTTCTTTCTCTTTTTTTTCAGTTGACTTTTTTGCAGTGTTTAGTAATTGCTATGCGGCATTCATACCTTATTGTACTATCTTTATTATTGTTTGTGCTCATCTCTGCATCACCTCGACTGCGAATTTTGTGCTTTTTATGTGAAGTTAAAATTGTTGTGAATCCTCTTTATGTTTGATGAAGTTCGGTGAAGAATTCATTTTTATTAATTAATGGGAAAGCAATTCAAAATCATTAAATAATAAGTATAAATTCGAAAAACCGGTCGTTTAAACTTTTCTATTACTTTTTCTTTGCTTTGACTCTCTGAAGGGTGCTTGTTGAAAGTTTTATGCATTGCGTTCAACAGTTTTGATCAATAGTCGATGCTTCACAACCACTATTAACGGAGTTAATTTTATGTTTCATTTCTGATTTTCTGTTGAGTGCATAAGTCAGGAAAGAGTACCGCTATCTCGGTGTGTAAGATTTTACTGTTCCGATGATACCGTTGAATAAACCAACATATAACAGTCACATGAGAATGGAGACAGACCCTTGTAATGGCATTCTCATGTGTGTGCATTGGGGTGGGGATGAGAGAGGAAGGGAGGGGCGTATATACTTCCTGTGAACTTGACTCGGCCATTTTTGTTCCTTTTTCAATTGAGCGAACGTAGAGTGTGACACAACGAGCAAAGAGTTGCATATGGAAAGTGCTTTACGGTGGTTGTTGCTTGTGTTGTTGGTTTGTGTGGCAGCAGCGGATCGCGAACATGAGGCTCATGGTGCGACCAGTGCAAAATTTCGAGTCGACCATGAGGTCAAAGGTCAACATAACGCTCATGCCGACCATCGCGCCGTTTTGGGTAATCATTTTTCCTTTTCCTTTTTGCTCAACGGCAACCGTTTTCGATAATGAAACGGAAATGTGCGAAGGGAATTGGTCATTTCAGGATGCAGTTTCATATGTGAAACGCTCACGCATTGCGCTAAGTAACAATAAAATATGAGATTGTGAAATAAATTAGCGATATGATGCGATGTTTACATCGCTCACCCTTCCCATCTCTCTTCCATAGTTTATTGTGAACTGAAGTTGAGACAACGGAATGTCTTCTTTCCTGAAATTCGGGTACATGAAGTGCTCTCAGAAGGTATTGCAGTTGATGAGAAATTTATTTGCTTTTGTTATCGGCCTCCTTATAGTGAGACATTGGGAAAGTAGGTGCATGCAGTGTATAAATCAATGGGAATGTCTGTATAAACTTTCAGGTTCAAAAAAGTCGGCGGACGAGTTCGACGATCTGCCAGCTGAAGAATCAAAACGGAGACTCGCAGTCATCGCGCGACGTATGGATGCGAACGGCGACGGATTTGTCGATGCAAACGAGCTAATTGACTGGATTCACAAGTATTTTCATTTAATCGTTTGCGATGAATATATAGTGTTAGACGTACAAAGACAAATGTATTTCACGCAACGAGATTGTATATTGTTTAATAATTAAAGATCAGATGATTTTGTCAGATTTTTTCGGCGATATGCCGAAATATCTATTGAGTTCGTGAACTTTTTGCAAGTATGAGATGAAGTTAGTTTATTTGGCGAGTGGCCTAAAAGATTCTCAAGAGAAACGTTTTCTACGATAGAAATATTTCACAGTTATGTTGAGGTTTATATTTATTTTTCAATTAACGGACGTTGCATAATTATCTATAAGAGTAAAATTACTTCAATGAACTTCATCGTAAAGTTTAGATCGATGATATCGCTCGATAAAGAAGAAACCGCTGAGAGGTTCGCTGAAATGGATGTTGATAGAGATGGATTCGTTACATGGCAAGAATATCTCATAGAAGCATTTGGCGATGGGGAGGCTCCTGTTGAGGTTAGCCAGTCAAATCCAACTTATATATGAGATATACACCAAGTTTTTTGGCTTTCAGCTTGAAGTTTGTCTCCAAACTGAGCTGTGATCGCTTCGACGTTAGTTTACTGCGTGACATATCGGAAATGTTTAACATCGTCTTTACTAACCCAAGCAAGATTTGTTATAAATTAGGGCTAACATGATATTGCTGGTTAGTGTTTGAGTATCAAACGTGACGAAGGTATTGCTCGAAGCTGTCATGTTGCTAACCCAACATACTACTTGAAGCACCTTGAAAGCAGTGGAAAACAAATGCATCAGGCAGATACATAGTGTACTTCTGTATTGCTACTACTACTACTACTACTACAAGCGTACTTCATTATTGCTATCCCTTTGGATGTGTTGTAGAATTCAAAAGGCTGCGATCTGCAAGTGCAAATTTTCGTGGCTTCATACTGAACAATGCTAGTGTTTACTTAGGGTTTTTCGGATGATCAGATGATGGTCACTGAATGACAACTGCTAGATACCGAACGTCATGCGGTGAAGCTTTTATTAGCACCTAAAACTCGCTATGACCAGCCTTCCGATTATTGTGGTTGTTTTGCACGCAAGCTTTATTCCCGTTTATTACCTACAGAATTGCATTCTGATATGTTGGTTCAGTTTTTTGTTATCGGAGGGCGCAATGAGAGCTATTTCAATTAAACCAAGAGGGGCATTTTTGAGCAGTTTAAGCTAACTCATGTAAAATGCTTAGCGATAAAGCTTTTTTTCTTTTCAATTTTTTTCATTTGGTTAAATAGCATGATTCCTTCTGTTTTGTTCATCTCATCTTTTTTGTGGAGTTAATTTGCCCATTCAAATCTTTTCTCTTCGATTCATTCGCTCCACGCTGAGATTATTTCAGCCACTCTTTCTGATTCTTGCCTTTATTTTATTTATCGTAAGATTTGCCGTTTTTAGCTCTGAGGGTTTCTTTCGCAAATGATCTGAACGGCTCTGACATAAGATTTCGAGTTCACAATTAATTCTTGTTGTGCAGGAAGGTTCTTGGGTTGTCCAACAGTAATTTATTACCTCTGGAAAGAACCGGAAGTCTGTACCCTATGACGTATTGAAACGTCAGTTAATCGTTGACGAAGGTGTTAGCAGCGTGAAATGTTGTTAAGGAAATGGATGCGGACGATAAAAAGCTGATGGATGAAGATCGCCACTATTTTCTCGCTGCAGATTCCGACCAGGATGGACGTCTATCGGCCGAAGAATTTGAGGCGTTTCAGAATCCGGAACACTACTCTCATATGCACAAAACGCTTGTTGATGTAAGCTACAATCCGCGATCTTCATTTCAAAAGAAAGGAGGGGGAATGAAGAGGCGATGGATGTTGCTAAGGTTTTTACTGGTACGCGAGCGGATGTAGTTTCTTCACTAGGACTGCTCCAAACGCAATGGCAAAATGCGAAAGCGAGAGGGAGAGTGTTCTTGTTTCATAACATACTTTCTTCGAATTTGCTTTGCAGACTTCCATTTTTAGAGATGTGTTGTCAGTTTGAGACGCGAGAACACATGTCGATTCCCACCCCCTCCCCCATTCCATCCTAACTGAAGGTGAATTTCTGTGCAGATGTACCCACACCCCAAATTTCTATGTGGGTCTGTTTTGCAACCTGTTGACTGAAAGTGGTCGCCAATCGAATACTCACAACATCCTGACTTATGGACGCAAGACTGTAATGATAAAAGCAAGAGCATATAGAGCGTTTAACGCGGTGACAACCGAATGAAGTCGTTATGCATCCGAATCAATGAAAACATTTTACGAGAATTTTTTCCGTTTTTCGAATAGATTTCAAACTATAAAAAGACTTTGCCGGTATTTTTAGCTGCTGAACATATGGCTGTCGGTCCGCAAAGCGAGTCAAAAACACGGTAAAGTGAGGCAAGCTTGGTAGCTTAGCTATTCTAGATATGATCCGGGCAGATAGTGCGAAACTAACCGAGAATGTTTGAGCAGGTTTTCTGAGTGAGACTTGTTCTGGCTATAGTGATCTTACCTGCGATATTTTCACTGTTACGCGAAGATGAATCCGTAAGGCCTAAACGCTAGTTGTTCCGCCACAGTTTTCTGCTCTTTTTTCCTTAGAGATGGGCATCCTTTGAGGGGACTACACGTCTCCAGTTCTTTCCAACTTTCTGTTATTTTTCGGAATCCAAGCACGTGCAGGTCTCATTTCTGTAATTTAGAGTACTTGAGGGAGAAATACTCATGTATGAATCGCATTTCCTACCAACATCCGCTTACCAGTCGATCAGTGTTCCTCAGTGGATTCGTTTGTGTCTTTTGTGTTATCGTTCTCATTGGAGAGTGAAGCAATTTGCAGATGACAATGCTTGAAAAGGATCGCAACGTTGACGGCAAAGTCGATCTGAAAGAATTCTTAGGCGATATCGGAGAGAATATTGAGTCTGAATGGTACACTGTGGAGAAGAATCGTTTTGAAGACGAATACGATGTTGATAAAAACGGTTTTCTGGAGGGAGATGAGATCACCAGATGGCTTGTGCCCGATATGCATGAAACTGCAAAACAGGCTTGTGCACATCTGCATTTATGCTTCTCATTTTCATTCTGCTTTAAGCTGATCGTTGATGTGGGAAATGATTTCGATGATGCATTTCTATCCAGTGACAGGGGTGATGCAGGTCTTCCTTAAACCTACTTTTAAACTCAACCGCGTTCAAACAGCCCTTGCTTTCCAGTTGTGATTGCGTTTCGCAAGTTAATTCTTAGCTCTGCCTCAAAGTTTTATCCATTAATAGAGCCTCCAGTTTGGCAGAGAGAGTGAGGAGGGAGGACAGATGCTATCCTTGGATCAGTTGTACTTATCCTTTTGGCTCCTAAGCGATAAAATATAAGATGTTCAGATCAGATCGTTCACAAATTCAAAATTAAGACTCGTCCTAGTTTTTACCGTTAGCTCTAGTTTGGTCCATTTTTCTTAAGAGCGGAGATTATTAAGTTGATCTCATCTTTTTTATTTCATTTGAACGAATAAAATCCCACTTCCCCGCTACAGTGTTCCGTTCCCGTATGGGAAAGGTACCCCTTGGGAGCTTTTGAATGGTTGGTCATGCCTACTGTGCTCTTAGTCCTAGAAATTATTAAACTGGTGCAGTTGTTTTTTAGGAGCAGGTACGATGTGCTTTCAGGAGGCGGAGCATCTTATTAGTAGTGCGGATAAGGACGGTGACGGGCGCTTGACGGTCGACGAGATTGTTGCTGAGCACGCTCTCTTCGTTGGTTCAGAAGCGACCAATTTCGGCGAGCGACTTACCGATATGACGCATGAGGAGTTATGAGTATGACAGGCGGTATGCTTTATTTGGTATTTTAAGAAACCGTATAGCGTAATTATGGTCTATTCTTTTGCTCAAATTTGGCAAAGACAAAAGCAGTGCACAAATAAACTCTCTTTTTTTCATTATTTTATAGCATTCGTGCAGTAGGCCAATATATAGAATAGAATCGTAAGAAGCGCGTATCCTACCTGCTTGATATGTTATGTTTTTAACTCCTTTTTCATGGGCTAGATCAGCTCATTACTAGTACACTGATATTCTTGTGCGTTCTTTGTATTGCTTAGCTATTTGATTAAAAAGCTCTTGATGTTTTATGGGAGAGATAATACAATAGTGACTGTCAACTAAACGAAGTGTTATTCATGTGTTATACTACCGGCAGTCGGGTATTCTGTAGCAGCGAAGGGATGGTCTAGTCCCTCTTTACGATTTTGGGTTTCGCTGAGAGTTATATGTATAGCCTTCGCTGTTTTCCCAAAAAGCATGGTCCCTACAACATTTTATTCACAATTAAGCGCTGTAAGCATTGAGAGGCACGTCTGCTAGAAACCTAGTCAAGCCTCTCGCCAGCGCAAAGAGTATGGAATTGTTCCGCTAAGCTGTGACCGTAGACCTAGTTATACCTCATCAAGCATGCGTTACTACTGGTTTATTACATTTTTTGGGACCGATACCCATTCATCACCAGTGTTTCTGAGTTTGAACCAGTCTCAGACCCAATATTTCTGTCTTGCAGGAAAGAAGAGGGAAGTAAGTTGAATAGGAAGAAAATAAAAACTTCAGAGACGATAGCCGTGGATCGTATACGTCATGGAAGCAGAGTGTATATTTGGACGTTTTAGGAATTATTTATTTGAAGCATATGAAAGAGTATCTTGTGTTTGAGTGCATTCTTTATGACCGATACGTGATGGTGCATCTGTTGAAGTTTCTCATGACGCTCCATTATCGTTTTTGTTTCACAGTTGATAGTTCATTTCTGTTGCGTATGTCAGTGTTCCTATTAGGAAGTAGTAAGCGGTAGCTGATTTTAATTAATATTGAGTACAGTTCATTGCAAATGTCTTGTTTTTTTCGTTCATTTGCTTATTCGGGATATCAAAAGCAAAATTTTGCTTTTCTTGCTCGTCTTTGATGCGTTAGGACACTAGCTATTTGTAAACTTCCACCTCCCCAAATTAGTAATACCTTCCAAATTTCCATACTGGGAGGAGGGGAGGGAGTAATAGAAAAGGTGAAAAAGTTGTAACTTCTTGTTTGATACCTTAAAGAACACCTTCCATAGTTGTTTTGTATGAAATGCGTTTTTGCATCTTTCATTTTGTTCGCTTCCACCAGTAATCGAAAGCGGCGTATTGTTCTTATCATGAAGAAGTCTCTTCTGTGTGCATTTATTCCGATTACATTTTGTATGCTTCGTTTTTTATATTCCAATTGTTCTTGTATTATTTGTTCTTCCTCGTTTATGGCGCTGCTTTATGAGAGCTGTTGACGTGTTGGGGTGCGATGTCCAGACAAGGCTCGAAAGTAGACGAGAAACCGTGACGACAGAGGAACAACCATTCTTTAAGGGCAATTCTTGTTATGTATATTGGCTAGGAACATATTCCATAGTCAAGTCTACTCTGCTTGCTGCCCCTATTGACCGCTTTAACACTGGCTTCATTATACGGCTGACATAAGTGTTGTCGTGTTGGATTTCCTTTACAACTAGATTAGTCTCAGACAAAATTTGAGGCTTACCTACATCTAGCTTATTCTTTTTGCAGAGCCAACGCTTCCTGCTTCATAACCCCATCCGTGGACCGGTGGACTAGTGATGGTTTTACCCACGGTCCCTTTTCGTCGCCCCAACTCAGGAGGCAGCTTTCGTTGGTAAATGCTTTAGCTTGCTGCGCTCTCACTAAGCGTACATCTCCTGTTCCATACTCCCTTGTCGATTTTGCATTCATGGCTGCATTAAAAGTGGCCAGTAGAATGTTGGGTCCATAAAGTGAATGGTCCACTTGGCGGCCATTTCCGTCATAGTTACATTTGGTTGTGCTGACCGATGACAACAGTGAACTCTGCAGTCTTTTGTCCGCGATCTTTTCCCTTATTACGTGGTTACTGCATCCCTTGCAGTGACGCTACTTCGAAATTATCGCAATCATGTATTTAGAAGATCAAAGCTGAGTGCAGTTACCGCATACTTTCCCTCTGCGGCAGCATGAGGGTCGGAATAGTTCAGGTGAAAAGCTTCGACACCAACTGGGATTGTAAACTGCGGTATGGGCGAGTGTCATCACCGGGGTCTTTTGCTGGGCCGTTTCTTTCTGTCAGTCCAAAAAATTCCTTTCTTGTATTATTTCCCGTCTACTGTCTTACTTGCAGTCATGCTAATGGTGCTGTTGTTCGTTCAACTATTTATGATGATGGATAAAAATTCCGCAAAGCGAGCACGTTGTTCTCTAATGAAGCCGATGGCATATGTTTGTAAGGTCGAAGTGAAGAGGGATTATCAGTCCAGTGGGGGATCTGGACATTAGGGCAGGTTTAGATTAACCCCCTCATGACGCCAACACTCGAAACTATCGTTTTATACTTCGCACGGTTCGAGTTTTGCAAATTCACATATTTCTTCCCTCCTGTGCGTCATCAAGTATACCTCACCGCTACGCGGATATAATACCCCAGCAGGCAATCCGAAAAGACGCAAAGGGGAATATCACGTTGGATGTGCCGAACTGTGGAGTTAACTTTATCGCACAACCACATTAGCTTGTGCTCAAATTGACATGCACACGCAAAACACCTTAAATTTGTACGCACAGCGAGCAGTCGCACCATTCTGTCCCCTCCTTTCAGATCTCAAAATCCACAACAACATCCCCACTAATATAGCAACCAGAGGTACATGCGTTTCATTCAGCTATGACACAATTCTCTCATAAAAAACCATCATCTATTGGTCAAATATAGTCCATATGACGTACGAGTTGCTAGCAATTTGCAAATGTCATGCAATCCTCTTGGGACGCTGTCGTCGTTTTAACTCATGATGCTATCGAATTCTTTCGGCTGCGCATAAAGACGCCCTTAGCTAATCGACTACAGACCCATCTAAAACCAACTCCATATTTATAGTCCACAAACAAACTAAAATATCGAACCGAATGATCACAGCATAAGTGAACAAGTAGATGACGGTTCATTCAACCGGTTGTCACGTCTATCTCACCGCATTGTATTAGTCCACACCAGAGAAAATTTCTGAGTTTTCGATAGCCACCGTCAATCTGTCGCGCAATTCATGGAAACTTCCATATGGCGGCAAATCCATTCGGTTGAAGCTGCAATAGCGTTCACCGGCAAGTTGACGCGCATGGAAATATCAATACAATTCATTAATGCGCCAACCAGTTCGGGGAACACTCCCACTATTTCCATCAAAATGCGCGATGAAAAGGATCACTCGGCGCAACTGAACGATGAAGGTATGAAGTTCTTTTGGAAATGACTGCTCATCTATTCGAATATATGAAAAAAAGTTTCCCAGTGTTTCTTAAAAGACGATGTAAGAATAGCTGCAGTACAACACGACAGACCGCAAAATGAATGAAGAGGGACACACAGTGGGTGAGGTCCCTCGTATCGACTAATGAAAAAAATTTCCCGAAATACGCTGCGCGGTAAGACCAATCGTGACCAATCATCATTCTAATAATCTGCCAGATTGGATGTTCTCATTTCTTAAGTTTTTCTACGTCGTACAACTTTCTATGTCGTTATTAAACTGCATCCGCTGAAAACAGCCGGTTTGGGAGGGCACTGTGCTGAGGTTATGATTCCCTTCGAATCATTCAAATAAACATCGCATGGAAAGAGATGGAAAAATGTTAGTGGTACCACCACTTAAGACCTGTAATGCTTTTACCTTCCTCCGCCTTCTACCGGCTCCATCCTATCTTTCTCGGAATGAAGAATCCTTTTCATCACTGAAAAAATCGGAACCCTCGCCAGGGCGCCCCTTCGCTTTTTTAAATTCCTGACTCTGACCCTCCCTCCTTTTCAATCCACAGTCCTTGACCATTCTAACCTTCGGCGAAAAGCTTCGTTCATCATTGGTCTCTTGCTTCCATTAGTCTAGTACGAACCAGATTGGTTGCCTTGTGGAGAACGGACCCTGATCGCTTTATAAGCCAAGGAGGGATAGTGGCAAAATTTAATTACCTCACTTGAGACATAAAACAGACTGAATTTGCAGAAGACAGCTTTCTATCTGTCTCTTGCACACTCAATTTACTTATAGCAAATGCAAAAAGTTCCGATCCAGCTGCGAATAAATATCAATCTAATTCGTAAATGAAATTTTCTTATGTCATCAAACGTCACTCTTCTCACTCAACTTGGGCAGCAATCAATGCCAAGCGCTAGAAGCACAACTTTATTGCGTTCCTCTCGTTATTTGACCGTCAACAGACAAGCAGCTGAGACAAAATCAGCAAAAAAGATGAAGCGGAAGTTGGTTGAGGAGACTGACCACGTATGAGCTCTGGGTAGCATATCCGGATTGCCCCATTTCTCAATGGTGAACTTCTGTGGCCCATTCGAGCCGTACAGTTCACGGAATCCATTCATTGGAACGCGCGAGGTGCCCGTCACGAACTGCAGCACTCGAGCACGCATTTCATTATCGAATGACAAAATGCATTTCCAAAAGTTGTGAATCACCTGAAAGCTGTACATACAACTTCTGTTCCCAACAGTACAAATGTGCCCTGCGTATGAAACACCATATACTTCTAACACTTCTTCAAATTATGCCCTACATAAATCCTTGTGTTACGAGACAGCGTCTTCTCCGCAATATCTGAAGAACACGACTGCAAGAATAGCAACGATGTACGAATGCAATATCTACACAAACACAAAAAGCATCTGCATGAACTTCGCAAACTCTGTTCACTGACCAGTCTACTAGTGTTAGCGTACTTTCATTTGTGCTACTTCACAACAGTATCTGTGAGAAACGTTGCCCATAGTTTTGTTTGAAACGGGCTGCTATAGTTTTTTCGAATCTGAATTCTCATAGAGGATTCATTTTTTTGTTTTAGATTTTTTGTACTGTTTTTTTATATGCGCTAACTGAAAAAAAGAGTGGAAAGTGAAACCTTTTCGGCATATTCCCACATCATTTCTCTCATGTTTTTCTTATGCTTCTTCACTTTGGCATGACGTAGAATGGGAAATGAGAAAAAAGCGAGAAAGGAAATAAGGAACGAGTGTATATTATTTTTTTCCCAATGCCCTCATCTTCAAAAAGGAGCAGGCCCAGTCAGTATGAGCTGCAACCTTCCAGAGCGACATTATATGCGAGGGTATAAACTAATAGAGTGTAGCAACAACAACAACAACAGAAAAATTCTTTGTGAACCATTCAAACCTTCGCTTACATTACTGAAAATACAGATCAGCTGTGATGCGTTAAAAAACTTTACTAACCGGATGATTGGGCGCATAGCCACCCTTGTAAAGTGTGTTGTCCTTCCAGTCCTTGACATCGATCTTTTGAAGTCCACAAACCAAAAGCTCTAGTTCGTTGGGATCGAAAATTGAGAGCAGATTGGATGGTACTAACTCGTGAACGCCTTTCATCAGCGCCTTCATCTGCGCCTCAACGCGACTAACAAAACGCCACTTGATCACGAGCTCGATGTATTCGTCCTTGTTCGCTTCAGTAACTTTCTCGTTTGCTCCACCCTCACGCAATTCCACCGTTTGAGTCTACAGACCTTTTTTTCAGAGAAAATACATCGGAAAAAACCAAATTATCTCTATCCTCTCCCCAGCTCTTCCCCAAACCCTTCCGTCAAATCCTGTAAATGGTCAACATACTGCAGTGATAGTGGTATGAGTCAAAGGAATACGTCATTTTCACTTAGCTCGCATGAAGCGTCTATTACTTCTTGTCTTTGATGTTTTCCGTAGAAGTTGCGTCTTTTAAAAAAGAAGGATCCTAGAAAACAGTAATCGGTCTTCCTTCCTGAAAGCCTGTCTGTCCAAAATGTCTTCAACCTCACACGAATTCAGTATTTTAAAAAAGCACAAAGACCTGTCCGTAGAACTGCTCATCGACCGCGAAGTATAAGTCGAGATCTTCAGGATCGTTGTCCTTTATGTAAATTAACGAGTTGAAATATTCGTTATCCACCGATTCCATATCATTCAGTGTTATAGGCTTTCCGAGCATCATTTTATAGAAGGGACGAATAAAGAAAGCTGCAAACTTATTGATTTATTTTATTTTTTACTCTTTAAAATTCTTTCCTTTAGCAGCTATGCATACTTTATATCACAAAACCTCTCTAGTGCACTAGTACCATATTTTTTCACAACCATTACCATTAAGGTGCTCTTTCACACTACCAAGCATGCACCAGATGACGATTCACACCAATTATGCAACTGTTTCATCTTCAGTAGCAACTCTAGGAATTCGTAAAATTTTGTCTTTATTCTACATCTGCTCGAATATTTCAATCGCTGCCGTTTATTACTCTTTAAAAATTGTTTCCTCTTATCGTTCATGCTACGTTCTACTCCTTTACCTTCCTTGAATACTAATTTATGTCTAAAGGAGGTAGCAGGAGTGGAAACTAGCATACAAAACTGAACAGACCAAGAGGCGGCATCAAAACAAAAAAAAAATCTGAAAAACTAATAGGTGATAAAGTGAAAAAACTCGCTTCAGTCCAACTCTCTAAAATTTTCTCCCCTTGCATAAGCACTATTCTTATCTCCGCGCCCCCTAGTATGAACCTCAAATCACAGCAATTACCATCGAGCAGTTTGCCGTGAAAAATGGCAATTCCAATTACGCGTCCAATGAAGTGAAAATATGAAATATGTTCCGGATTACAAGTTTCCGAATGCGGATTGATCTGCAGTGTATAGTTGTCACTGGAAAGAAAGTACTATAAGCTTCATTCATATTATGAAACAATAATCAAGGAGGGTAACGCAGTATTCTGCAAAGCGAAGCACATAAAATGGAACGACTGAAAAAATTAAATTATTAAGAAGAAAACAACATGGACAGCACATTTCTATCCAATAATGAAAAATCCTTAAACAAGAAGCACAAAGAGTTCGAAATTTGAAGTCCCTCTATTCCAAAAAATTAGCATATTCGTTGAAATTAGCCGTTCGCCCATAAACGATACAACAGTACTTCTCTCTTGCGAAGAAATTCCTTCGAAATTTTTGCAGAAAATCTTTAAAGACGGCTTATTAGGTCAAGAAACAAAGTTGAAAGAAAAAATTTTGATCAGAAAACAACTGAAACATCTTCAACCCAGTAGCACTTTTCTTCGTTATCAAATGATAAAATTAAAATAAACAATATGCAGCAAGCAGTCAAACATACGTTGCGGAATATTCGAAAAGGCCATAATAAGGATTGAAGACATGGTGGGAGAGTAGATAGAACCACTCGCGCGCCACTCCGCCATAGTCAAGACCCGTTTCGCCGTCGAATTCGATCCATAACTTTGCACGGAGTTGTGCCACTGACAACTGCATAATCTGTCTAAAAAGTAAATCAAAATCTGCAAAACTCGATTAAACCATCTCCTGTGATCTGTGGGTTCAGAGGCAACAAACGGCTCCAACGGATTGGGAAACTAGAGATTGTTTCATTTTTCTGATAACAGTCTCCTGAATTATCAACATTTCAATCCTTCATTCCCTCTTCGTCCGCCGTAATCTCCTTCTTGAAATCCACTTAAGGGCCTGACAAAAGGTGATTCAAAGTAGTCCACTTAAGTGCCTCAGCAACGAAACGCTTTTTTGTGAGAACTTTTACAGCAAGGAATACCTCTTGCAAAAGCTATTTTCCTTTATCACATTTTAAAAACCAAAAACTTAGAAAAAAGTATCTCGGTTTAGCAAACAAAAGTAACTGAAGGGCTTCGGCAGTAAAGCAAAGCAATAAACTGCACCTGTAGGAATCCTCGAAAACGTGTGTCCTACGCACGCTGAGTTCGCACTTAGTGTTGCCGGACGGTTTCGGTAAGTGCAACCTGAGATATTCGTATTTGCACTTATAATCCCGAGAATAAGGCACTGCAGGACCAGCAATGCTTGCGTTCTCAAAACGAGGATCCTCCCACTGAGTGCGTCGTGTGTTGTGGTCGATGAAAAAAACTCGCCCATCTGTGTGCACACGTTCCTCCCAGCCTGCTGGTAACATGCCCAATTCATCACTGCTCCTCCCTGAAAAATGCTCACACAAACATCATGTGGTTTGTTAAAAGGATTCCAAAACCTTTTATCATATCAACTCTAGTCATGTATAAGTCGCAAGGGGTTTACATTTGATGACAACAGTGGCACTCACTTGATATCCATTACGTACAACACCTTTAATTAAGTTCAAACTTTTGTAAAATCTGCCCCTCGCATTCAATTTAAGCTCAAACAGTTTTCAAAGACCCGGCAAATATTTCCATGACTGCTTCCTTTCCCTTTATTAGTTACGATTCAAGAACCCCGTAAGAGTCGCTTTCACTTGCACATCCCCTTCGACCTCGTCTACCAACAAAAAATGCAAGTATACTCGAGTATGGAAACAAAGTAATTTGACATTTCGAACGCTCAAATAACTAACCAGCAGGTCTTGTGGCTGGTGCTGAGACACGTCCGTTTCTTGGATCAGTCCAAGTAGTAGTTTTGTTAATATGGTCGATGAAGAATTTGCGGCCGTTAGGCGCTACCTGCATGTCCCAACCAGTTGGTAGGGGGCCGCCACCATCGTCGGTTGATTCATCAATACGACCCTCTCCTGCGAAGTTCATCCGAAGACCCGCATCTAACTGCAGTTTTATAAGATTTCTAAGTTACCTGATATGAAGCTCAATATGCTTAGCACTATGCCTTCCAAGCGCACGCAAAAGAATCCTTAAATAACAAACTTAATTCCCTTGTCCAAGATCTTAGAATGAACCAATGCGAATGGACACAACAAAAAACCTAAACGAATTAGCAGTAACTTATCGAGGTAGTCAATTCTTCGCAATTTTACTGACCCCTCCCCAAAGACTGGCAAAGCGCGATTCGGGCAGCTGGTGCCTAAGCCTAGGCCTATAGTAAACCAGATCGTACTGATCATGCCTTCTCAAACTCAAAGAATAGATTTCTGAGAAAGCACAGTTTCCATTTAAAAAAAGACAATACGACTACCACTTATTTTTATATTTGGCCATGTAAGGAAGATGCGATCAAAGAAAGCGAAAAATACGACACGCAATTATATAGTGCCATCTGTCACCAACGAATTTGTTGCCACCGTGTCCTAGCATAGAGACAAATCGTGTCACTATATCAGCTGCTTTTCGGAACGAAAATTTCTTTACTACGTTATGCCTGAAATATGCGAAATAATGGGTCATTCAATTCCAGCATGGTACATGTCATTTTATCCTTGCTCTCTGTACTTCTAACTCGTTCCACTTCATCACAGACTCTCATTAAGCGTCTTGGGGTAATTTTTGGTGTTTTTCTGCCGCTATCTAATGAACAAGCTGTATAAATGCAATGAACAAAGAAATAACAAAATGAGATGAATGTCATAAAGACGAGATAAATGAACCGACTGACCGCTGCAATATTATTTTGCAAATGCTCATCGGAAGATGCTTGCCATCTGCTTTCGTAATTCCTTCGTCGATGAACATCCTCACGCTGTGTCTCCAATATGACCGCATCCGTATTTGATCTGAACTTGCACTGATCAGCACCTATACAACAAACATCGACTGTATTGAATGTTTCTGGTTTTTTGGATCTCGCAGTCATTTCCAAATTACTTTAATTTTGTAACGCTCAGGTGTACTACTTTATACGACCCAAATTATTAAAAATCTCCATCTGTGCTAATAAAGGCAATGGAGTTTTTAACACACAAACGTTTCTGACGGGTTTGCACGCATTTTATTCCGCCGCTTATGTCGCTTTAAGAAAGACAATCAAAACAACTAGCCAACATATTAAAGGCGAACAAAGAATAGCTAAGTTGAAGAACTGAAGAACGGCTCAAGTCTAATGATCAGAATAGAACACATATAGAATAGGATCCCCTTGAAAATCCAAGTCATGAATATTCAAGCCCGCATTAAACAAAATGGAAAAGCGCGGATCTGACACAATTTGCACCTTTGTAATTCTGCTCACCATGCTATTTAGTGTCATGAATTGCCAACAAACAGTAAAATGTGCGCATAATGTATCCATATTTTAACTGAATCGAATACTCAAATTTTTTACGAAAGACCGATTTTTAGGTAGCCCGGCCACAGTAATGCTCATGCACATTTCCGACGCTCTCAAATGGTTACAATTTTCCCGAAATTCATGACTAAACATGAATGTTAAAGCAGAAGATACATTGTGCCGTGTACACTACACACTCCAAATCATATGATTCCAATTCCAGTCGACAGAAAGATAGACAGATGGATGCACAGGTGCAGCCATATGCAAAAAAGGCTAATTTGCAGAACCGCATCGAATCAAATATGGAAAATCATACCGAGGAACAAATCGCAGCCGCATTTTTTCAGAAGAGACGAATAGCGCACATTGATGGACAAGACTCCAGGCAAAAGCTACGAGACAGTGGAGCTAGCACAAAGATTGGAACTTAAGGGAGGGCTGCACAGACTACGCACAATCAATTGTGCAAGTCGCCCGTTGAATCACTGAACACAGCACCGATTCTGTGGCCAAAGAGACGATGAATAAGCAAATGACTGAGCCGAACACTACAGGAACCACGAAGGCAATCAGATAGAGACGACTAAACCCCAACCTAACTTGAGTTGCCGTTAAATACTCCAAGTTCAGATAAAGTATGCAAAAAATGAAACCGCAGGCAAGAATGTGCCAAGAATTCGCGGGAGAACGTACACATACGTTTCTGATATTAAGTGAAAGACGACTATTGTGGTGGATCATACCATGCAGTGGCATATTTGTAACGATTGGTTTGTTAGGTTGGTCATACCAGATGAAAAGAATATCTGAAACTATAACACATTAGACGGAGTCGATCATGATATTTACGACAAATGTCTGCAAATAGAGGGTAGTAAATAGGATCGATTATACGATATGAGAGGGAAGAGTGTTGATGATTGCCAACAGATATATGCTGCCTAAGAAAGACAGATCACAGCGAGTCGTTCACTCAAGTGCGCCATCAACAAATAAAATTGGTTGTCAATACGCCCTGAGCGCAGTCAACATACACTCCCACAAGCCATTCATTTAACTCAAATCATCTGAAGATTTCGATTACAAACAAGCTTGAAAAGTGTTACCAACGCCTTCGATCGCATTTAAAGGCCATATTTCTTTACCAGTTTCACGAATATGGTTTCCTCATACGCATATGCACAAGAGTTCATCGTATTTGGCAAAGATGGCTTGAGTGGAGCAAATCAGAGAAAGAAGCGGAGCCAACATAATGCAAAATTCTTGATGCCTAAGAGTTTGACACAGATATTTATAGCGACTTCCAAAAGAGCAATTCCAGCTTTCAAAAATGCGATGTCTTGACACGGAAAGCCAAATCATGAATTAAAATGAAATAAAAGGTTTGAGAAATAGAAACATGCAAAAAAATAAAAGTTACGTAGACGTTGGCCGTTCCCACTGCGTCGTTCGCGCATTATGATTCAAATAGAACGTTCGGCCGTTAGCATCCTGTCTTTCCTCCCAACCTGAATCAGCAAAACTTTAATGAAAATAATTTAGAAATCAGCGGAAATGAATGAAGCGATAAAAATTCTGAAAACATCGCGTTAAAAGACGAAGATTATGATCCCACTCATCAAAAACCTTGTGGCATGAACATGACAATCTTGATTACTTCGAGCATTATGCTTGAAGAAGACGAAAAAATTATATGGAAGTGCTAAGGGTTACAACGATTTCATTTACAAGCATCCACTGAAAAGAAACGATTAAGAAAAGAAATCATGAAATAAACCTTCGGTGTTAGTACCTCTTTAATCCTCTTAGAGCTCCAGGAGGCATTCTATTTCTCATAATGTGGCAAGAAAATACTGGAAGTCGATGGTTTACTTGCAAATCTCTGGTGATTCGGACGTCTCTCTTGGAATAATTAGTCATGCTCTGTTATATTAGGTCTTCAAAATGCATTCACTATGAAAACTTCCAGCAATTCTAAATTATAAATGGAGATGGCATCACAAACCTGGTGGAAGGGGTGAAGATGGTTGCGAAACAGTACTCGTTAAGCCCGAATTCGCTGAACTGCAGGTGGTAGCATTCAGCAACTCCCAATCACCATCTTCCGATGAAGAACTTTCCGATGGCGATGAACCATTGCTAAGGCCCATCCACGAGAGTGACAGAAGCACATTGCCATAGACTCGTGAGCGTTGTGAACGCGGACGCAACACATAACTCACTTCGGCTATCGGCATACCGCTGCGCTCGCGCACTATGTGATCGTGTGACAATTGTATTTCCACCATCCCAAGAAAATCATCGCGTGTCTGCAGTCGACCTTTATATTTACTTATTCGTTTAACAACAGTATTTAGGAAAGAATATATATATATACAACATAGGTCACCAGGTGTCGATATATTTACAAACCGCCTAATACAGATCACCTCAATGCAGCCTCCTCCCTCAAATCCAACCTCTCTTTGTGTGGGTGACCTAAAATATTGTGTGCGAAAGTACCCACACGTTTCAAAGAGGCCCATACGCAAAAATTTTTCTTCAATTCGAAACCACCTCGGATTTATTCCTTCCCTCTTGAAGCATCAGTCCTCAGATTGTAAAATTAAGAACCCTCTTTAGTGAGCTGAACTGTTATCACCGTTGCAGACTAAATTCGAGACCATCTGTTGCAGAACAAAAAACTACAGTAATCATAGAAGCTCCACACATCGCACAACGTGATGTAATCAACGCGTTCTCCATATCCTCTCCTTCCCCTTTTCCATCAGATCTCAAATCACCTCTTCAAAACACTCTAAATAGGTAAATGAGACGACAAAAAACGATAAAAAATTAAAACGTAAAGCGATAAAATTGCGCCAGTAAACATAAGCAAAGAACTTACGATGCGGTTTTCATCGAAAATCTTTATTGAAAGGAGACAATCGTGGCGATTAACACGAAATATGAACTCCTCATTCCATATCGGGTTGCGAGTCTAAAAAATATTTTATTCATGCCTTGTTTAATAAACTTTTCTTGCACAAATGCCATATTTCCAATTTATATACATCACACACGGGACTGCCCTTCATTCCATGCACTCCTACCTCATCCCCTTCCATACTACATCCGGCCTCTTTTATTCCCTTCGATTACATTTGCAACCTTTTTTTGACATATATCAACTTTTTTTGATATTGGAACTCAGCGATGACTTCTTCATGTAATGTAATCCGAATTGCGATCCCCCCTTGCGATAGATACCGCCGTACGGCCTGTGACATTCTTTTCACAAAAAGAATTTGACCTTCGCAACTTTTTTTGTTTTCATCTTTTCCACTTCTCTCTTGATCAGCGGCGACCTTCAGTAACCGACCTGCAACTTACAACCCCTATTCAACTGAGTAGCTGAGGAAGCAGGGAGGGGAAGGGTGAGCTCATGTCTTGCATACGTCAATTTCATGGGCAAACTGTACAAATAAAAAAAAAACCTGTAAATGTTCTAAACAAACGCTGTATAAACGGTTTAGAGGTACTTATTGAACGTCAGAAAGAGAATTTTTCATTGCATATTATCCACAAAGTGGTATAACACATATACAAACATTACGTAGTAAAGACAAACGGGAAATCCAGAAAAAGGATGAAGGAAAAGAAGAAAAAAGTTTTTATCACAAGAAGTGACAACAACAACATGTTTTTCTAATATAAACAATATTTTGTGATCGACTAAAACGAACGATTAGAAAATCGCACGAGATGGACCTAAAAGAAAGAAGAATGGACGTAAACAATGAGGAAGGGGGAAACTTAAATTGTCAACCGAAATTAAGAAGCAAATTAATTTTATTATCATAAAAATATCATAATCCATATGGGAATCGTAAATACTCGTCCACTAATATTGATCATTAAATACACCAAAAAATTATTCTTAACTGAACGTACGTGCTGTAAGATCAGATATAACCCATAAATACAAGGCAGTGATATACAATCTTTCAATAACAATATCTATGAGTTGAATACCTCACTTAAGCCACGGAATTGCTCTAACATTCGAAGCCTATATCAACCTTGCAAAGGTTGAAGATAGAAAATAATATCGAAGCAGGCTGCAACAGCGAGCAGTTAATCGCTGTATTATAGGCTGGCTTTCGTTTAACTGTTTGCTAAAATCCTATAGTCGAAAGCTTAAATTTCAAGGTGCTCTTCAAAGAAAACAACAATTATAACCATTCTGACGAATGTGATAAACATTACGCAAACTACTTTTTGCGTGCGGACTATCGATAAGCAGCTGCTACATTATTAAAGCGAAAGCAATTACATAGTCGTAGTTTGCTCTCTAATGTCAGTAATCGAAAAAGCTACCTGATTTGGCGGAGTGAGTATCTCTAGTAGAAGCCTTGGTAAAACGCATCACTGATAACCGTAACGACAAAAAATGAAAAAAGTTGTGCTCCATTGTATAAATAACTTGGATCAAAAGAATCCGGTTAATGAACAAACCTAGATTTTTCTGCACAAGACAACCATGGCCTTTCAAACCGACCTCACATTAATTTTAAATTGCATTGGTTACTGACAAAATAATAGCATAAAACGCCTTCTTTTAGATTACACACAAAGAGTGCCTAATTAAACGCGATGGACAGCAGCTAGTTCAATCCTTATTTGTACGTTTCCTGAATGAACGAAAATAAGATGCCAACCTTCTTCCTAGTTTTAGTTTGAGCCTTGTCAACGAGAATGCCATTACGATGAAGGGCAACGATAGCGTACGGATCACTGACGCCAAAAATGTCTTTCTTCATTAGCCTTTCACCACGTACAACTTTCACGCGAAGAAGCTCCGCATTCTAAACCACCATTATTAAACATTTAATCAAACATTTATCTCTACAAAAGCCAACTAACTATGCACCGAAAACCTTATGACCTTATTACATCGAAACGAGTTCCAACAATGGAACCACGTATGTCAGCAAACTTGATAGTAATTTCTGCTTATGAGATATGAATTTTATCACGACAACCATTTAGCCTCCCTAAAGAGAAAAAAAACTTTTGTACAAACCAACAGGAAGAATTCAGGAGCATAGCTCTCCCACTGCCTGTTTGTTCTCCTCAAAATATATTTACATTTCTTCTTCCGTTTGGCATATTACATACTGTGTGCACTTTCTCGCCGCCGACGTCAAACAGCGATTGCGATCAACTATAGAAGAATGGAGAACGACAACAAAGTAAATACGACAACAACAGTAAGCGGACAAAATAATAGTGGACCATGTCACGCGCACACCAAAACGTTGAGTGCAAGAAAGAAGCAAGATAACCGCATCCACGCTAAGCACAATGCTGCTCCAAGATATAGCTCCATACGCTGAGTTTCCCCTTGCCATATCATAGTAGACTTATATAGTGATAAGGGCATATCATTATTTAATGTAATCTAAGAATTTAATCATAGCAGTTAAATTTGCAGATGGAACCAATATCTGCAAAAAAGACTGAAGTCACCTGCCACCTGCTGTTTAAAGAAAACGGGATGAAAAGGAAATTGGGAAAATGTCCCTGACCGGCAACTGAACGTCTCTCAAAAACGGGAAATCAGGATAAGAACGCCGAGCGAAACTTCTCTGGGCTCTGATCCTACCCAAATATCCATGCATTCACAAACAAAGTGGTTCCTCACTCTGTGAAACTTAGAGATGCCAAATGAATGTCAACGAAGCTCTTCTATTCAAGGAAGGCCTTTTACTTTCCCAGACCTAGATAGATGAAGTTTTATTAAAGGGGTTTTCTAATCGGCGGCCTTCATTTGCTTCCCACGCTACAGCATTTTCAGTATCTTATAGTGTTGGTTAGCTGCAACCTCGTGAATGTGGTCCGATGGGAACGATATGAAACATGTGCTCAACCATCAAATCAGAGTGGTAACACAAGTGGACTTACTGTGCACATTCGTTCAAAAAATGCATCGTGGAAATCAGAATCACTCTTGACTTCCCCAGTAACGTTCTTCAACCACACTCCCTGACTTCTCAGCAGTGCAGCCGACAGCCTTCCATTCAACACAGCACTGCGCCTTGTTTTTCTCTTTTTTTTTTTTTCTGAGGATGCGAAGGTCCGTCGACGTAGTGCCCTGATACGGCTTCGTCCACTTTATTTTCTTTCTCTTACCGTCTGCATCCTCCCTCTCCTATACAGCATGCAAATTTTTTGAGAACGTAGGTGGACGTCTGCGCTCTCTGCAGCTAAAGTTTTAATTCAATAGAAAAAAAAGATAAACAACGAAGGGGAACAAAGTGACGTCATACTTACATCGGTAGTTTCCGGCAGTCCATAAATATGAGGATCGGGTTCTGTGAGCGACATCACCCTGCAAAATGGATGTTGTTAGCCAATCATCAAACTGAAAACAATAAAAGCACAACAATAAATTGCCCACCTCAACATAACACAACAATGAGAATTGAGAACGTGCTATAAAATGCATTGCACGCATAAGTGAATACTGGTGCACGAGCAGTGCGCGATGGGCCATTTGCGCCATGAGTTTTGACCCGCGGAAATTTGCTGTAAGCGTACATCACCCCTTGTTTAATGCCGCCAAATACAAACCACGGCAACACCATCGCTGCATTCTATTTCGGCGCAAAATCAGCGAAGGAGGCTGTCAACTGCCAATCATCGACCCGGCCCGCCTATTCATTCGAAGCGAACGAATCAAAATACACGTCGACATATCGTCACGACGGCATCGCAAATGCATCACTCTTTTTTATAACAACAAAAATATGGCTCTATTTAGCAATAAAGAAAGCAAATGGTTTTACGTTTAACAACTTATATCGAAGAGAATTTACACAAAATGTCTGCACAGTACAAGATGCTGCTTCGGTGGATGCTTGTAACAAAACAGACTGCAGCCTATGATTAAGGGAACAGCGCAGAAAGCAAATTAATTAAGCATGTCAGTTCAATTTGCAGCCTTCCTTTCAATTTGAAGTGGGTTTTGCCTCGAACGCAGTGCAAGTTCAGCAGCGGAGAAAATACTTTCGAACGGGATTTCGGAAAAACCTTTAACGACCCCGAAGCACAGGTGCAATTTGAACTCGGCTCTGCAACATACCCAAATTAAAGACATGAAGCCGCTCTCCATAATTAGGCCGATATGGTTGACGAAACGACTTTCCAAGGCCACCTTAGTAAAGTGCCGTTGCACTTTTTCAATTAAGTGGATATCCTTCAGAGACGCTGACCAGAGCTGAGCACACCATGCCAAGAAAAGACAACAGCAAGCACCTAAAGTCCCCCCCCCCCCCCCCTCCCTCCGATAACTTTGTGTGCAACTGTGATTCAACATATTAATGCAATACCGTGTTACAAAGCATTACCGCTCGCGTAAGACCACGCCTTGCAGCTTTAAGCGACAATCGTGTTCCGCATCACCTTCTGCGCACTAAACATCATTCAAGCACTCAACATGATTCAGATCAACGTTCAACATAACAAGCTTTTTCAAAAAAATGTTATGGTCAACTTGCCTACCGCTACATTTGTTGGCGATCCGTCGACTGTCAGCATTTTTTCTAACAGGCGAAAACTTTTCTTCGGTACTCTTTGGAGCTCAAAAACCGAGTGCTTTAGAATTAAGGATTCCAAGAATTTTGTGATTAGAATGACGCCTACATACTTTTTAAAGCCTAATGGCAACCCACAGCAGTGGAACAAGTGGATAGTGGTCACAATACGGGCATTCACTGGGCTATTTTGAGAGAGAAACTTGTCAAGTTTTGGGAAATTTGTTGCAGTTTTCCTTTTTTGAAAACTTCTAAACTCATCGTCCTAATAAACTTTTCTCCAAATTTGTTTAGTTCTAGACTGCGTCAACAACTTCTCCGACTCCTCATCCCCCCTACAACTTTTTGTGTACTTAAGAAAACATTTTTCTTCTTCCAAATTCAGAAATCTTTGCATTCTAGATACGCTTGTGATAACCTCAAATGATTCGACTCATCCACCGAACACTTTCATTCAGCAAACGGCAGTGAACAAAATTTAGCAGGAATTTTCTGTTGTCTGACCAAATGTCAAATGGATACGACGTCGAAACAGTTTTTCCAAATAAAGTACAAGCACAGACTTACAAAAACGCAAAGAAATTTGGCCCACATCACTATCACAAGCCAGTTGGTGCATCGTTTAGTGAGATCACTGGCTTCTCTCGTTGTGGCATTTATGCAACATTGTATAGCAATTACTTCCGCCGTTTTTGGATTATTGGCGGCTGGAATAGGAAGCAGACTTAACGCACGTCCATACACTGATAGCTCAAACTTGATTTCCGTTCCGATCTCCGCTCAAGGTAAGTAAAAAATGTAGCAACACTGCAACCTTATTTCCCACTACTTCCCACACCTCTACATCGTCATGAGTTAAATCTGGTCCCGATTCGGGCCCTCAGATGGTTTTGAATAACCTTATTTAAACCAGACCTTCCCTTACTATCGGGAAGATCTCACCAATCCGTCACGCTTAGGATTTTTTAACAGTTGTACTACTGCCTTGACTCAACCAACTGCTATTCGAATAGTAAACAATCACGATCACTGAAAACACTTCCACATGGAACGCCTCCAGTGAAAAACTCGAACTCACTACCGATAAACCGACAGCTAAGTGCAGCATTACGTCAATACGAATGTTACGGTAACATAATAACGGATCCACAGTGGCGTTTTTATTGCACATTTATGTGCATAAGGAATACCTAATCAAGAAGCGTTTCAAACACCAAGACTGCCCACTGCTAGTGGTCTGAAGGCAATCGAATTCTGCTGGCCTTTAAGCTGTACTCAGTGTTGTAAGATAGGGAGTAAAACTGCATCGAAGTTGTTATGCACATTTCCTTCTGGCCTATCCATCAGTACTGAGTACGGCTCACAAACAGGTCTACTTTCAACGCCTGTTGGTCCCCGATATTTTTGACCTCGAAGGCGGGGAATGAAGGGTAAAAGCCGATATGTTATTGAAATCGCTGCGCCAATCAAGTCAAAACTCAGACTATAGCTTGAAGTGGTGACCTCATCCTACTCTTACGCATACATGATGGGCAGAGAAAAGCATAAGTGACGAAGTGATTCATCTCGAAGAACCATTCTAAACACGCAAACAACCACCACAAACGCAACCGTTCATAAATGTGCACTGCCAAATAAGACGCATTGTGCGACACTCCAAGTCGGTGAGCAAATTGCCGTTGTCAATGCAGTGATTCGCAATTCACGGTAGCATGTTCGCAGCCAGCGTACGATCGCTCGGGATTGTTTCTCAAGGATGTTTGCAATATCCAACGATATAAGACGGCAAGAGGGGGGACGTAGTAGTGGCTACAGGCATTTGGGGCAGTAGAAGCGATTCGGATTCGAGCACTCCACACTGAATCAACAATTACTATATCGAAGTTCACAACATCAATGAGTGCATTTAAGGTAGCTAAAATCATTTTCAATGATTCTCGACATTCGAGCGGATAGCGAATGCGTCTAGTGTAAGAGCTAGAGAGGGCTGTAATGCGAAACAATTCAGTTCCGTTTAGCGACCACCCTCACTGTACGTGGAGCGTAATGATACTGTCAGAATTCGAGCAACTCAGGTGTTTTAGGTTGGTCATTGTCAGCTGCAGTTGTAGTACTCATTCATTTATTTTGCCAAGCTAGCATCCTTAAAGAAGGTTCACTGATAAAACAGTTAAGAAGGATGTCTTGGGTACGATTCGCAGCACATGCTTAGCGATGTGTTCCAGATCTTGGGTGCAAAAAAATTTCATTGCCAAATAAGTTGTTGAAATCGTTCCCCTGTGTTGAAATAGTAAGAACGGTTACGAGACAGAAGGCTGTTCGAACGGTAACAACGACGACTAAACGCTTCTCTCGCATCTCTTAACGTTGGCATTTCATTGGGAGCTTCGATGTGAGTGTGTCAACTGAATCGATCGCTCTTTTTGAATATCGCTTCCATCCAGCACCACAAGTCACCCAAAAAGATCAACACATGTTCTACTTATATGTTTCGTTTCCACTTTTGCATCCCTCCCCCCCTCCCCACCCCCCCTTAAGTGCCACTCCTTAATATAACTGTATATTCTTCTGTAACTTCTTGAAGTGTGCTAAAATAAACATGAATAACAACACAATCGATGAATTTCGCGTATGACAACTAGAAAGGCAGACAAGCGATTACGAGCGATTTAGCTCATCGGGCTCTTTGAAGGTAAACGAGTCGCTCTCTTTTAAAGACTGGTGGGATCACCCAGACTATTTAGATTTTATATCTGCCATACACCTCCACTCTTTCGCACCTATTGCAAGTAGGTCTCTTTGGAGATACTCCTCGTTGAAGCCGGCTTAACGGTGCTTTCTTGCAATCACCGAGATATGAGCTCCGATCGCTGTTGTACGTGCTCTCATTTCGAGAGTCTATCCCTTTTCTTCCCCTCCAACGCTCTCTATAAACTCGACACCTTTAAATTTCTTGTTTGTAATTTATAACCATATTCACGACTGCCTCAAGCTTTTTATGCAAAAAAAAATCTCCAAAACTGCGGAAGCACTTTCAATCCCATTAGCGTTTTTCCGTTCCTCTTTAAAACAAATTCCTTTGCGAGCTTTAGTAGCGCTACCTGAGGAAACCATTCGGTCGCCCCAGTAACATCCTCTCTTGCTACAGATTCCTTAAGTGCAAAAGATCCTTTCAAGTTTTGTTGCTACCAGTAAATCTAAGGACAACGATCAATAATAAGCATGCTTCCGCTTGTTCTACTGAATGATCGAGTTCAAAGTGCAATTTCTTATTGACCATACGTCATTCATACAGTGTGGTCGATCACCGCATAGCTGCACTTCAAAAGATAGGCAATTGCGCTTCAAATTTCTCTTATTTCTACTGGTAGCATTCCCGCATTGCAACGACAAGTTGTTTTATTTCATAGAGAAGAAAGTTGCTTCAAAAGGACATCACTGAGATAGCTTATGGGATTGCGCAGATGCTTCATTGCAGAAACACAATTGCAAACGGTCTTTCTTCAATGCTTCATACTTAAAATTTACATTTGCAAACGGCATTGTTGCTGCAACGCCGTCTCTATGGATGTGGGTATGTGTCTGTCTGTTGGTCTTTCTGTCCGTCCATCCACCAGTTTCAACTTGGGAACTAATAAAACTAGAGCAATTAAATTTAGTTGCTATAGCGTGCACAAGGTAACCTCCTATATTACTTAGCATGATGACTTGTAGAAAATACGTTTCCAAAAATCTGTATACATTTCCAGCAGACAAAATTTGCATTTTATGTCTAGATGGCTGCAAAAAAAGATAACTTTTGCAGAAAATCTGAAAGAGCAGTTGAAACAGTCAAAATATAAATGCACTATAATGCGTATTTCCTCATTTCCCGCAATTCATGCAAGTGCTGATCGCACCAGCGGATATGCGAAAATGCAAAACTGATCAAATCCTCCACACTATTCCCTGCTTGTTTCCCCTCTTAAACTTGACTTTTTCTTTCCTTTTAACTTTTTTTATCCCTTCACATTTTCAAAAAAAAAGAAAGAAAACACCTCGAAATATAAGCAGTGCTCAGCTTTTGCCATCTTCACTACCGGTCTTAGATTTTATGACAGGACGTCATGTGATCTCTTCAGAATAACCAATCTTCAGGTCCATCTACTCTTTCCTCCTCCCCTGCTTCCCATATACCAAAGTAGTCGCGAAAGCAGGCCAGCAGAACACCATAAAAAGTACGCACACAAAAAAGCACATTTAAAAATGCAACTTTAAAACGAAACAAAAAACGCGGCAAGTTAAGAAATAAGAAAAATTGAAATATCTGAAAAAAAAAAGGTAAGTGGAAAACATTAACACAACAATGTGAATATATGAACATACAAAGTAAAAGAATACAAATGCTGTGAACAAAGAAAAATTGATTATTAAGATCTGTTTCTATTTCAATGAAAGTAGACGAACATATTCGCTTAAAAGAGAACTTCGAAGCACATTGAGAAGCGACTAAAGAAAATGCGACAATCAATCTCTCTAACAGATACAACATGCCTATGAAGGCTTAAATTTTCATAGAATTTCTCATGATCTATTCCTAGAGGAAAGGGAGAGGGATTCAGAGATGAAGTTCCATATTAGTATGGCCGCAATACTTCTCAACAATTCTTTCATTTTATTCGTTTGTAGTTTTCGTCACTTTATTCTATACATATGTGTACGAAACAAAAGTTAATAGCTGATGATATGAGGCAAAGTATGCAAATATGTTAAGGACAGGAGATTCGTTTGCAACTTCAGAATGCGATTTTCATAGTGTGCTTTAAATAAATCTGAATGCCTCAACAATCGAAAATCACAAACAGCCGAATTCCCACTTTTAACGTAGTATCTCTTTTGTAGCAGAGATCTCCTCTTCATTTCATTTAATTTCCGTCTACTTCTGTATAAATGTGAACACTTCAGCCAGTTTCTCGATTTGATTCCACTCATTTTTTCAGTCGGTTGCTTGGTCAACCCAACAACGCACTGTCCCATTGAGCTACTTAACATCTGATAACTACGCTTATAGAACAAAATGATTGAGATCAAAATAGTGAAATATACATATTACACAATCTGTATAGCACGACAACTGCAAGAGGTAAAGCATTACAACAGACACCAAACTATCGTTTGCAACAGCATTAACTAGCGTGCCTACTAGGTTAGCAATAGGCAGACCAAAATTACTCTTATATACCATGAGCACTCGAGTGGAAACCCCAGCTACCCTATTTTCAACGTGTATGAAAGGGCGGTTTTCCTTCAGGAATAGACCTTTCTTCAACAAAGGCAACGCCCGTTTTTTCGGAAGTCTTCTTTAACATCCACCTTGGATGTGCAGGAAGCTAAATGATGTTGATGCGGCATGATACTCTTTGAGATGCCGATGTTTTTTAAATAGGCACATAGAATTCTGCAACAAAAGCCCCTTGCGGAAGGTGGTGAAAGGGGGGAGACAGGAGAACGGGAGCAGCCTTTCTTTAAAACAGAAGATATCCCCATACTCAATCCAAGGAGAGGCACATAATCAAACAAATTCAGCATGGTCGGATAGGGAAAAGCGCTTATCTCTTTCTAAAGAAAATGCCGCTTGCGCTGCTATGAAGTGCACAGATTAAACAGAGGAAACGTTGCGTTATCAGCTGCCGAATGATTCTGTTTTCACTAAGAAAATGAACTTCTAAATGAGGCCAGATGAAGGTCGTACTGGAACAAGGTATTCAATCACATCAAACGTTCTTTGCTTCTAGATTTTCCTGCAGCTCTTTCTTTTCAATAAATCAGTGGAATCTCATCCAGCACAGCTGAACCTTAACGAGGATAGAGACACACCGGTCCAACCTGCTACCTCAGAACGACGCTTACCCCGCAAGGAGGCGAGAGGGGTGGATGCAAAGGATGAGTGAGACTGTAGGCCGCCATGAAAAGGTCAAACGGTTGCTGCCCAGGAGACATCACAGTCCTCACAGTGCGCTATGTAGCCTCCCGCTCCTTACTCCCCCCTTCTTAAAGATGAATCCAAAATAACTAAAAATTATTATACATTTTAGGATAAGAAAACAAAATGAAAGAATCTAGACAATGGATTTTGGAGGAATCAAAAACATATCTGGCTGATGGTATCAACTGCTGAAGCGATCGTGATTCTCCAGCAAATACGGCTCTCATTCAGCAATACAACTGTCTAGTCAGCCTTTTCATGATCCTCGTGGTCTGAAAATTCGTTCACTCACTTCATATTATTAAAATGATCCAAGCTACACAAAGACCGAAACACATTCTTGACATCAAGGTTAAAAATTCTGTCCAAATCCTGCATGGAACTTCCTCGCCCTCCCCCCTCCCCCCGCTTCCCCCAACTCCTGCGAAAAGCTTTCCTAGTAGCAAAAGCTTCATAAAATATTAAATAATAAGAGCTTTAAATTCTTCAAAATTGATACGTAATGTCACTGCAATAACGTCGTCGAAATCACTTTTGACTTCATAACATAAGCCTCAAATTGAATAACGCTGAAAACAACCTGAAAGATCGGTGTCATCGTCCTCCTCCTCTGGGTACACCTCATCTCTATCGACGGTGAAGTCAGTTGAACATATACAATAGGTTATGAGAGAGAGAAATGCGAGCGGCACACCAAACAAACACATTGTCAGCAACGGTTGTGCACGAAACATCTCGTATACAATCGTCGACACCTAAAGCAATAAATTCGAAGAGAAAGAGAAAAATGCAACATCTGCGCTCAAATTCACGCCGCATTGCCACTATAATACCACTAAACAACATGTAAGGTGAAGTAAATCCGCATTTCGAATCACTGTTCTCCTTAATGCGTTGACAATAAACAGATAAGTGCCCACTTATGAAAATTCCATAAATATGAGTGGATTCGATAATATAATTAGAAAACAACTCTATTAAGAATACACTGAATCCTCTCTCCTTCTTAGATAGTTAATGAAGTAATTAACATGCCATTATATTCACAAAACAAATCATACCTAGACTTACAAACATTCATAAAAGAAGTATGCCAATGTTATCATTTTTCCTGAAGAGAATGGCTATGCTGTCCGGAATGCATATGTGAGGGCATAATAGCGATGATTCGAACCAGTGGCCAAGCTCCAGCAGCATAACGAACTGATATCAAATTTGTGATTGAAAGCTTTTCGGCTGATTCATTACAATGAGAATGAGCAAAAACAAACAAAGGCCCACCTCATAAACGACACGTTTAATTTGTTGCATAATACTGCGTCCACCCATTGATTGTACATCACCGGCGGCAATTCGTTCCAAAAACGATATAACACTTCTCTCAGTGATTTCAGTGGATGCATCACCGCTCAAATAGTATTCGTAGCTGCTAACGTTGAATACTAATACCTCTAAAACAATGTATGCACTCTTCTATTCAGATGGTTTCTTGAGATGACTGAGAAATTTCGGTTATCGCCATTTACAATCAAAACCAATTATTCAACAACAGGATATTTCTGAGGAGAACGACTGAATTTGCATTGAGCACAAAATTTTAAAAACAAATATTAGTTCCGCATATGCGACTCAACATATTCGAAAGCCATTTCAGCATTCCATTCCCATCTTTTTCCAGGCGAACATAACTACTAAATAAGTTGGAATGGCAACGACAGACAAACAACGACAAGGAACGAATAATGAATCTACGGTAATAATACTTATAATAGTTCTTTACCATAACGATAGCAACTGTATCAATATCATCTAATATCTCTGGCAAAAAGCACAATTTATTCCACACCACTTGGCCACAGCAAGCATATGCTTGAAATCTTCACAAAAATGCCTTCATTAACAACGCTTCAATTAAGGACAACGAAACTCACAAACAAACAATATCTTCATAGCAAAAAGCATGAAAGTGATGTGCAAGCAAGCTGCTGATTTATAGACTACCAGAAGCATCTTCCATAACTTCTTCGCAAATTCAATTTTCCACAGAAGAAAAGTTAAATGCTTATGCAAGAGGTACAGTTAATGAACCTGGCTGATCGACTGTTCCTAGAACGATGCTATTTGCCATTTCATTTCCATCCAGCCAACCGAATTGGTAAATATTAGAGAGTCGTTCGTCTTTTCGCACTGTGCCTGCTGCCTTTACCATCATCGAATGGAATCTGAAGCAAAGACTGTATAGAAAAATGAGCTGCCTGATTGAAAACAACAATGAAGTACAGAAAATATGCATTAAAAGGTACATCACAACGAATTCCTCACAAATAATGCCAATTTTTGACCACTGTCGCCTACTATTCAACGACATGCATTAAAACGCGTATCCGATAAAAGACATTTCTTGCCCCGTTGTAACGTTTAACAAAGCAAAATGAGAGATCAGTGCAAAGAATCTGCTTCTCATCTCTTTTTCCGCATGTCTACTTCGACTGCAGGCACAAACGCTTTATGCCATAGTTAAGTCCAACGTTACACACAGAAATACAATAGTTTCGTTCGCAGTCACTTATAAAGGATTAAAAAAAATATTAAAAATGAGAGAGACCTCCCAACTTGGGTTGACAAGTTCCTCCTCTCAATCATGTTGATTACCGATAATACTAGAAGCCTCACAGCACCAATATCCTTAACATTGCTGGCTGTAACCAATGGCATTAACGACCAACGTTCGGCGCTAATCCAATTGCTCAAATTTCCACCTTAAAAATATGTAGCATTTGATTATTTGCATATAAAGAAAACTTCAATCTGTCGTTCCCTTTCTGAGAAATGAATAACGAAGGGAATAAATGAGTTCTATAGCGCCTAAAAATCGGAGAATAACGTCTCCTATATCGCTGAGACAACAACAGATACCTTCGCAGCCTCATTCAGCCTTTCGATGCATTTTAGCTTTATGCTCACTATCAATCTAAAAAACTAACTGCAACAACCACACAAAAGTAAAGCTTAACAAACAGTAAATAAAAGCCAGGAATCTAAGAATACGCTTTCAAAGAAGAGTTCTCAACCGGCGAATGAGCTAATACATAAGTGGTGCATCTCAAAAAACTATCGCCACCGCTTCAATCAAACAAAAAAGCGAAGGAAACTAATCGAATAAAGCTGAAAATAGACAGACCATTCATCAATGTTAGTTGTTATTTTTAATGAAATAATAAAATTATCAGCAAATTCAACTGGCGCGCTTTCCCAAAATTCGTCAACAACTTGGGCATGACTAAAGCGACTGTATTGTACAGTTCACTGTTCAACAATCCTAAAACATCACAGACATATCTGCGAAGCTAAAATACATTTGTCATATAAAATAACTGCGATAAGACCGTGCAGCGTTTTCCTTCCGTTCTAGTCTTTTAGGTGTGCTGAAGTCATACTAGCAAAGTAGAGCGCTGTCCATCTCTGCTCCCTACATAACATATAATAATTAGCTCTTCACTATGTTCTTCCGTACCTGGATCGCCAAAAACAAGCATAAGGAGCTGTACCATTTTGAGGATTAAATACCATGAAGGTGTCATCTTTAAAGACGATAACGCTGGGCACATGCTCAAGTTTGATCGTTTGTGGAAGCAGCCCAGCGGGGATACGACGGAAATGCGATGCCGAGAACAGTCGATCTGCAACGCTTTTGTATTCGGTATACAACGGCAACGTATCCAGCTCATCTGTCGAGTCGACAAATACAAAAAACGGTTCTTTCGTTGAATGCCGCAGCTGCAAATTTATTGTGCTTATTAAAGCTGAGAAGCTTCTAAAAAGAAACTTGACAAAATTATCAAGTATTTTATAGTCACGTGCATACCTGGATAAACATCCTATCAATGAGAACGTATTAAAGCATCTATTATTTGTATTTAAGCATAAACTGCATCTAACAAGCATCTAAGCATACTGAAAACCAAAAACATTTTCTTGGAAAGTCTTTTCGTCGCCATCAAAAAGATGTACGAAGATCGTTTCTCATTTTTCCTTTGGAGAAAAAAGTTTGCACTATTCAAACAAACTTCTTGGATGAAGATATTTTATGCCTAAAAATCTGCAGCACATATCGTAATGACATTTTCAGATGCTCAATAAAAAATTTCGGAAAATTTCCGACAGGAAGCAAACGAGTTGGGAGGGGAAATATGTTAATGCAGCCGAAGCGTGCAAAGGAGTCGAAATTTCTGATAGTAAGGGTAAATCGATCAAAGAAGAATTTATAAGACAAATATATTAGATAAGGTGAGCGATGTGAAGTGAAAATTTGGAAATATCATGCCCGCTCTTGAAGAAGTTCGAGTACTCTGATCTTTCAAATCCGTTTGGTGAAGCTGAGCGAGAGAAATCAGTTGAATATTTTCTTGCATATTACAAGCGCACTTCAAGAAACTGGGGCCATTACGATGCTTAGAGCACATTTCATCGGAAATGAAGACAGAAATAAGTGAAAAATCCGACTAGCCAGTGCTTCTTTCAGTCACTGGTTTTTGTTGCATAGGCATCAATCCATACGACTCCAATGGGTTTTGTGGACATCGACGCGTGCAGCTAGTTGCCTCTGGCAGCCAAGGACCAAGAAATGGTGCTGCTTGCTACCTTTGGCACCCGAAGGTCATCCTCGGCTATTGGATTGCTTTTACACTCAATGGTAACGCTTGAATACTGCACTTTTCTTTTATCCAACTTTTCTTTCTCCAAACGGGTCGTCTGTAACCGTTGCTGTGAGTGGCGCGGTCGCCGCTTCTTCTAATTATGAGAGCAAGAAAGGAGTCGCTGATGTACGGTCACTTGCAACGGGTGGACGAAGGGAGAGTACGGGTATATGCACGCAATGCTGCGTCTGTGACAGTTATACGCCGATCTCCACTTCTGCTAGTACCTATCTCGGGCTTTTTAACAAAATGGAGAGCCGTGGGAACTCTCGTCTATGGCAGCACTTACAGGGATGGAATTGCCCCGATATATTGCCAAAATGAGCTCATACAATTTAATATTCTGCGCAGTCAACAACGATAAACATTTAAGCAACATTCAGCATTCTGCAAAACAACTGAAATATTTTAAATGCAGTCAGAATGAATCCCACTTAGATAACAAGCAAACGAGTAACAATCCACTTTAGTCGGACTTCAATCGCCCAATATAACGTTTGATAACTGAGAGGGCCCCAACTTTCGGAGATCTTCAAATATGAATAACGTTCTTCGCATACTGCGACTTCACTCCGCCATGAATATCTGTGCATCTTCCTCCGATTTCTACTACCAGTTGTTAAGCACTCATAAAGAATTTACTATTTATCCAGAAAATTCCTCAAACGAACAAATTCCAGTATACTGGAGCTGCTACAAGAAATTAAAAAACGAGCAAAAATAAGAGCGCAGTTGTCTACTTGCATCAAGATATTCACTAAAATGAAAAGGAGCCAGAAAAAAGTGGTGCGTTTCACAAAGATACGATTTCAGCAAAAGGCTCTTCCTGACTAAGTTCGGAAGAAGAGAGGTGAATCGAATTACCTGAGAGAGCTGCAGCTTGCTTTCGATGAGCTCGACAACTGGTCCAGCAGCTTTAAGCGCGAAATCGATCATTGCATCTTTCTTACGCTCTCCCTCATAAATCATCTGCTGACCATTCCGAAAGCTAAACAAAAAAGCATTTCACCCTGAAGAAATCCATATCCTTCACCTTCACTAAAAGATATTCTGCCACATCTCGCAGAAGATAAATTTTTCATCTCAGTTACTTTTAACTCCATCGTTAATCACTCGAGATAATCATAACAAAAGAGTGATAACACAACGAGAAAATCGCAATTGGGTTGCATATGCATAGCACAAACGAAGAGAAACAATTCCTCATATGATATAACATCCTATTGTCATTCATCACCGTAAAATATTAGTTTTTAAGTCTCATAATTCCGTCCATTGATCACAATCACAAATAATTTTGCTATAAACTAGGAAAGAAGCAACATCCCTTGTAAAATCTCGGATATCACCCCCTCGCACAAGTTTTTGGCGAAGAGAGATATTCTTTTGGATAGGGACTGTTTTTATGAAGAGCGAACAAAAACACACGACGCTGATGATAGTACACAATGTGTCAAAACAAATCGTTTTCAAGAAAGGGTTAGCCTCTTCCGAGATTTGGGAGCGTACACAGGTGAGGTACTTCATCAACGGAGGGGTTTATTAGCAGTTTCTAGCCTATATTACCTTCTCACAAAGTGAGGGCTTTATTCGACAAATCTGCAGCGTTATTATTTATGAAATGGCGAGGAAGCCGAATGTGACGCTTATATATTTGTTGATTCTGTGCCGACATCAACACTACCTTTTCCCTCTTTTTAATGACATCAAGCCAAAATCTCATCACTATCAGCAAATCACATAGGTAGTAATATATATACAAAAAATCACTACCGCAGAAACTAATAATGAATGCAACCCAACGAATCTTTTCAGTCTACTGGATTTCAGTATTTATTTAATCGTTTACGACAAAGTCTGCTTGCAAGAAAAAACATCCCACAAGCACCTAAAAGCCTTCTGAAACAATGCAAGCCTCTTTATCGACCTCGTAACCGCACGTCAATGACAGACTGCAAAACGTACAAAATAATGGTGGGATAACCCCTGATGTTCAACGTTGAAGCAGCAGTCGTATATCGAGTGCAGTCGAGTTTTGCCACCTTCACTGGTGAGCTCCGATCGGCTAGGGCATGTCCCACGTGCTCCCATATTGGCATCAAACGTTTGCAATGTGCACACCACGGTGCGTAAAACTGCAATTCGATAACTTCTCAACAAAAATCAAGGAGGGTGCAGCCTGATCTTTGCAGAAGGATGCAAGAGGTGAGTTTTGGGGATATAAAAGATGAAGAAATATGTGAGATGTACTGTGGGTGTGCTGAAGATGAGATGATAAATACTGTTGTCGCACTTGTACGTGAGGCTTGCAAACCGTGAAGGAATAAGAATGGTCTTTTACGGGAGTTCTGCCCTCTTTAAGCTTCTCTCCACCATACCTCTCCCAGCAATATAAAAACAATTGTAAGAACGTTTCAACAGCGTCCAGTTAAGGTCGACCATTTAGATATGACTTTAAGATTAAGCGCCTAAGTTCTATTCCCGAAAGGCTGGGAAAGTGTATTTCATCGATTATATTTCCTCCTGGAAACGAAAAAAACCTTTAAATAACCCTCAGTTACATGCGTCTTGAAACATTAGGACAGCCACCTATCAATTTTCGATACTTCAAATAGGTTTTTCGGTACATGAACACTGGACCATCCAGCAATCAATAACACAACACCTTTACGCATAATTACAGGCAAAAGGAGAGGAGGGAAAGAGAAATGGCGAAGAGGGATGGACGAAAGGGGTGAGACTGCATAACGAAATAAATCATCATAACGACATCACAACAAAATTACAGACCGACAACAGCAAGTACAAGGTGAAATTATTTGAAAGCAGTAAAACATACTTCAACGAACCAAAGTCCCTCATGTTTTACTTGCAGGAATTTGTCGTTCAGCTCGATGACTTGCGATGGCACGTTTGTAGCATCAGCATCTTCGACAAGGCAATCAAAGACGAGCACAACGAACGTCAGCGACATTAAGCACGCTAGTGGATGGAGCTGTTTCAGTTTGCGTAGCTTTTCCATGCCAACATCTACCATCCAACGTGATCGACGGAATCAAACACTTGCACGAAGTCAGCAGGTCGGTTTTGGCCGCCTTAGAAGGCAGCTGACGTTTTATTTCGGCTACAGAATCTTTCTCAGCTCCTTCGACAACCCAAGCACCAGATTTCTAAGTGACCTGCGATGCAATTAGAAATCTAAGTGGGATTACCTCTCGATCTGAGAGTTCTTTAGGAGTCTGTTGTTTAACCACGCAAATTAAACCGACTTCAATGAAGTATAGTAGATGTTCAAGCTCGACAAGCCAATCCCTTCGAGAAGAAGAAGAATGCAATCCGAAAGGAAGTTGTTCAGCAATAGGACAGCGGTGAATCCATCTCCATCGCCAAATCAAACCCACCGGTAGCGATACACCTGCAAAATGAGCACTGTCATTCAAATGTGTGTTTTTTCACACGTAATTTAGTCTTTAAAAAATATCTACGGAACTGTGGTGGCACATTAAATCGGCGCCAAGTTATAAGAGTGCATTGTAAACATTCTAATAAGGACGGCCCCCCAAATCTAATCTATGATGATTAGCAGAGACCCCTACCTTTTCAAATTTAATTTCTTTCTGCGAACATCACCTCGCATAATATACCTTTCCCCACTTATTCTACACGTATTTAAAATAGAGAGTAACTGTCAACAACTAAGAGAAGATCAAACCTTTTGACCAGCAAAACCAGAAGCTGTAAAAAATATGAGTGCATTTCAACATAGCAGCATAAGCTGCATCCAACGGCCACACTACTGATAAGGAAAATCGAAAAACTAACAGAAAAATTTCTGTGCCTCATAAACCTACATCTCTTCGTGTTGCTCACTCCTCTTCTCCCCTTCCCCATACACTATGCCAGATTAGACAAAATTCTTTGTGATCTCCGGGCAACTCTCGCTGCTGAGGTACAGACGAAAGCCTCCAATACTAAGCGCATAGCTTTCGGCGTTCGAATTAAATTCTATTCTGGTCACAAGCAGGTTTCATCAAGACCTATGTACATTAACAATTGATTACTGAAGTTGGAAATGCCGCTTAGAAACCTGGCCCTACCACAATTAACAGTCGTTATGTTTGGATAAGATGAAAGTCAGCAACATTTAGTATGCGTTACCTCCTTGCAAGAATAATCGAACTATTGCGCCTATCTCTTTATGAAATCCTACCTTCCACTCTCGCAACACTACTTGCCCGAACTGTGCAGAACAATAATTGGTTACTTGCGAAGACTTTGCACCCTCAAGCGAATTGGAGGACAAATCACGAAGCAAGCTCAGAGAATTCGTCTCGCTAACGAACAAATATTTTCGCTGCGAGAAAACACCAATCCTTCAAACTAAATCAAAGAGGTACTTTATGCTCACTCTTTAATGCAATAGTGAGCTTATTGTTAGGCAAGCTTACAATTTGAAGTGTTCCCCTGAATGTAGAACTGAAAGAATGGAGATTCAGAGGAAAAGTGATTCGCTGTGCGACTGAATTCGAAGTAAAATTTTAAAAGTGCACATGAGACTTTAATGGAGACTCTTGTGAAAATTTAAGGACACATTTCTTGTGAAAATTTTAAAAGGACACATATTTATTTATTCATTTACCTACTCTAAATAACAGTCGAGAATTCTTGATGGGCGAAAAGGAGTTTATTTGAATAGTCATAATTTGCAAGCTAACTGCTTCAGAATAAGAAAATCATCCTTGTTTACTCTAACTTAACTATACTTTTTTAATGTTTCAACACAACTCGTCATGAAAATATTTTTGTGCATTTATTTTCTTATTTATTTGTTAATGAAGAAAAAAAGTAGCATGAGTTTGATTTCAGTGACGTTAAAAGCGATGTTCTAAAATATTATGCACAACGAATTCGTTTGCTTATTTTTTTACACAATGATTGATCGTTGAAAAAGAAAATCAGTGATTAGAAGCATTCAAGCTCAGTTCGAATCCAATTAGGACCAAAAAATTGCATAATAAACGGTGTGATTTGGAAGTTGCTCTAATAACCAGCCAACAACCAAATAATTGATTTCAAGCTTGTGCTCAACAAGTATTATCGTTATACTGCTTAGAATGAAACTTTTTCAACAACATCACTGCAGGATTATTACGCTTCTTGACGTTTAAGACTGCTTTCTATCATGCTTAACAAATTTCGTCCGAAATATGTACCCCTCTACGCGATGTAATTCCATCTATTTGTTGCCAATGTGCTCCCCACTCATCCATAAAATTATTACTTAATAAAGTAATGATTTTACTCAAAAAAAACACCGTCGTATTTAGACCTCAGCGTCAGTCTTCGTGAAAGGCTCAGACACCTCACGAAACGAACCTACATAAAAGCGTCTATTCCAAAAAGACAGAAATAAATAGTCACATGCAATTCACCTCTACTCACAAATTATGGCACAATACCTTATGCGGACGCTCTTCGGCACACTTCTTAACTAAACCCATGAGCGATCGGTTCATGAACCTCATCGTTACCTCAAGAACAATAAATTAAGCGATCGAAACAAAACTCTTTTCTATAGATAATCGCATCGAAATAACTTCAGTGCTATATTTGATATTCAACACAAAAGACTTTTATCCAAATCAACACAAATACGCAACAATAAAATCTGCAACAACGAACATCCCACTGCTGCAAATAGTCCACAAAAAACAACACAGAGATAAAGACAAAGCAGAGGGAATCATAAAGTGTCAAACCCGAAAGAAATCGAAAGGGGAGAGGGGACGCCTCCACTTGACCGCACCTCAAATGCAAGAGTCACTGCTATATCTTTGCCTTGATCTCCGTGCTACCATACGACAGTGAGTGGCTAAAGGCACGTGTACCGCATCATTAAGCACTGTGCGATTACAACAGACGACTTCTGTTGCAACCTTTTAAGTGTACCTCAGCAGCCGTACCATAATGTAAAGATTTATTCATCTAATTTTGTGGTCACTTCTTTAAAGGTTGAACACGTCCCCGTTCACTATTCCTTCAAATCAATAATAAACATCCGTCAACTTCATAAATAAGCATACTCGCACAAATCTACGCTCAACCGAAACACCTGCAATCAACAATAAAATTTTGTGCAGCAGTGACCAACATTGTAGCCACATCTTCGCGTGCTATTATTTTGCAACTTATTCTGAGTGGCATAGAAAGCATTAAGCTGTATCCCCCACTTCTACAACATGTTTGTCTAATCCCCATTGGAGTATATCCGAACCCTTTCCTGCATCCTCCTCTACCCGTCCTATTATAGTTAATGACCACAAATTACGTCTCCAATACATAAAATCGAAAGGCGTCAACAAGAATACCGCAAAAGAAAGCGAAACCCTAAATGTGAATAAAAATAATGTGGCGTATTACAACCACAGATGAAAGCAACAGAGGAAATGGGAGATGTTTATAGTAATGACGATGTCAAAAAAGGGACATTAGACGTTCACAGGGACAAAAAAAACTGCACTAACAATGCAAAATTTTGGCGCAAATGCATTAACTCTTTTCATACATGTCATCACTACCCTTTCAAATTTCGTAATCCCTCTTATAGGGAGAGGAAATGGATCAATGAACATTACATACGATAATCGACAGCGGTGCACTAACTGAAAAAGTAACGCCGATAAAACAAACCGTTTCGCAATTCACAATATATGCAAAACCACAACTCGAACCACGCGCGCATTTGAAAGTGCAACAGAGTGTATGGCGCAAATGTCGGATAGCTCTGCTTAAGAAAATATTAAACCATAATTTATCAACTCAATAACCAGTGCTTTTGTTACAACGATAAATGTTATAACAACAGCTCTGTCTGGGAAGTAGAATAAAGCGTTACAACGATAAATGGCATTCCCTACTTAACTAGTAGAAATTCGACATAACATAAAATAACCCAAAAAACAAACTTAATCGATACAACGCCAAATTTTACCTCTGTAGATAATTTAATGCAAAGCACATTGATCAGGTTTTGCAATTCAGAGACTCACCGATAGAATAAGACAAATCGTACAAAACTCTTCAAGTGCAAGGAACATCTCTTCAGCCCACTTGCACCATTCCCTCTTCATAAGAGAGGATCACTCTCTATCAATACTCAATCACCTTCCTATTAATTACGAATCAAATCACTACACTTCCTGCCAGCTGGGAAGATAAAATAAGCAATCCCCTCTCGTCAGTTCCAACAATAAAAAAATGACGGATATGAAAAGTCGAATCATTCCCGATGAAGGAGCACGAAAGCACCAAGTGCCGCTAACACGGCGTACTTCAGCTTCGGGTAATCGTTCATAAGGATTGTGACCATTCCAACATATGGCACGAAGCCCTTCGCACGGCCCACCACATCTTTCCGCGACAACCAAAACTGTCCCGGAGCGTATAATCCTCGGTCGTCGACCTGCAACAAGATCCCAGTAAATTACTGACCATGCAAAACATTCCACGCAAAAATATACGAGAAAAAGTGCAGGAACAACCGGCACGGTGAGGGTTTTGCAACTCTTTCAGCTGATCAACAGGTCTCGCCCATTGCCAACAACAACTAGGTATGCAGAATAACGCCGTTATGTTTTAATTAACCCGATCGCTCATATATATTTTTTACAAAAGATTCGTCTTTTTTTTGCGACAGGACCAATGTAAAATGAAAATTCAACTAGTGTCAAATAAAGGGAATTTTGCTCCGCCATAAAATAGCTATTACTTCTTCTGAGATCGACGGATCCATCCCAGTAGATCTAAGTGAAATACGGCATAAAGAGCCACCCCCTATTATACTCCACAACCACCAAACTTCCGAATTTTGGCCTCCCCCAAAACTGAAAACATGAGTGGGGAAGATAGACACATCCAAATATATGCACTAGCACGATATCGCCAGAATGCATTTTTGCATAGCCGATCTGTAAAAGAGCATAAAATTTGAGAAGCGTGGCAGCACGATGCCTATATTTGTATCCCACTCACCAGACTACCCAGTTTCACAGATTGCCAATAAATCATAAAATACGCAGAATAGCGCTTTCATATTTTAAGTGATCTGACTACGTGGAAATCTTTTATAAAATCACAAATTTTTGTCCTGAAACCGGAATGGTACAAACTGAAAATTCGACTAGCGTAAAAATGCATGCAAATTTTTTTGGCTCCGTTACATGCCTATAACTGATTCGGATGTTGATAAGTCAACGCGAAATATACATCCGGTAAATCTGTGGTGCACGTTATAGACATTAGGTATCGTAACTCTAGCTCGATGGTTGATCTTGAAGACCTTTCAACAAAAACCATTTGACCGCCGAACAGAGCCATTGTTTCAACAATAACAAGAAAAGTGGTAGTGATTCTCGAGCAACTGCTGCTCTTCAAATTTTCGTTATGGAAGCAGACTGAACAGCATTCAACAACTAAACATTCTCGCATCACGAATCTCAACCTACGATCAATTAGAAGCGAATAATGCACACAAGAGTATTTACTTGGTTGTTGTCGCCCTTGGTGAGGAATTTGGTTTTCGTTTTGCTCTTCTCATGCACTTTGATGACACGATGCACAATCGGGATATCACGCCCATCCACCTTGAAAACGGTTATGTCGCCAACGCGAATCGGATCCGAATAGTCGTTCGTCAGCAACAGCAAATCACCCCTTAAATAAGCATAAACTTTCACCTGCTTAAAAAATTTAATTTCCAGGTACAAAATTAATTACAGCGAAATTTGTTGAATAAAACTGAGATGAACTTAAACGACGTTTTCCTTCACGCTACCATTAGCTTGACGAACGTTCTTCGAAGCATGCCATCCATTCCATCACGTAATTGCCACTCAGACATTACACATAACCAGAGTGCAGCTGGGATTTTCAAAAAGAAAAAAAGAAAAAGAAAAGAAACGAGGTTGCTGGAAAATTTCAAACGGTAGAATTTCGAAAATTGATAAATCCGTTGGCGAAAAGTGACAGCATTTCTGAGGCCGGTGAGCAGAGAATAGCTCTAAGCAGCTTCAAATATCTCAGGAATTCTTAAACCAAACTGTTGCCACTTCGTATTTTAAGTTATATATTGACATATTTAATAAGATAGAAGCCCTAGATGTCTGTTATCTTTTCGCTGAACAGAGAGAGAATTTTTTTGCTGCTCCCCTCCCCTCGCTTTTTTTCTATGTTGAGGAGCGTACATACAAATGACTTTTTTATTAATTGCTTTTCCACTGCGCTCAAGTACGTATCATTAGCACCAGTCTCCGCACACCTATGCTCGTGCTCTCATTAAGCCTTTTGCGATGCACATATGACTATTTCACAAACTATGTGCATTGCATGTTAAACGCTTAAATATTGCATCTTTCTGCTCAGGCTGAAAATAACACAAATAGAAGATCACCGCAGAAAATAGCACTTGGTGCACTTAAGGCGACGAATGAAAACTTGAAAACACCTAATAGACCACCCTTTTATGACTGTGGTCTGGAAAACCAGAGATCAGGTCCTCGTTCCGCATCAAGGACAAAACTTTCAAATACTTCAATATCTGATCTCAGCCAGACATCATTCATCCTACCAAACAATTAACACAACCTTACGAGACATGATGTAATTTCGTTTTGTGGGTAAGCTTCTGCTGATCGATGTGGAGGGGAATGTGTGTGAGAAGATATAAAAAACAACGAAAAGGTAGAATTTCCTAGGACAGTACAATCATTAAAAGCACTAAAAACTGAAATATGCCCACTCTTGAAAATGCTGTGAAAACGCCACTTCCACCGAGCAGCTTGCTGCTGTTTAAAGTGAAGGGGGGTGGTGATACCCTAACTGTATCGCTTCCTGTCAAAAGATAAGCGAAAGGATAAATGCGTTTTCCAGGCTGGAATCTAAACAGCTTCTTCATATGTGCATCAAATGCGGATTACTTCAGTTCACTTAAAGAGTTCGAAAAGGTCAATTCTTAAAGATATCGATGCAAGCAGAACGTGGAATAGATAGTTTTGTTTAGAACTGAAATGAATCAAGCACCGAGTCACTGTGGCAGATAACAGAACACTGTAAGCAATTAAAAAATAAAATTAAAGAAAAACTGGGCATAATAATCAACTAGTTCTTAGCTGCTGCCCCACAATCAAAAAAAAAAAAAAAAAAAAAAAATTGACAAGTTCATCGGCCAATTTTTCTTCCTCATGTCTCATAGGGAAAAAAGGCATTTCTGGGGATGGGGAGGAGGGGTGGGGAAGGGGAGAAGAGACAGACGAGCGCTTAAGAGGAAGAAGCATAATGTCAGGGAGGTCCTCGAAAAGTTATATTTTTGCGCAAAACAAACGGGAATGGGGAGGAATGGGGGAAGGTGAGGAGAAGGGGGAATGATCTGCCTCTCGAGTTTCTAATTCCCTTAATCCCTCTAGATGAATATTCTTAAAAATATTGTACATATATCGAATGCATTTGCCGATCCATAGTAGATCTCAAATGTCGCCATAGAATATTGTTATGCTAAAATGTCTTCGTTAGGAAGTCGTCACATGAGTTTTTTGTTTTTCTACCGCTATGAGTGAATCTCTTCTGCTACAGCTTCAAGGAAACAGCGAGATATACCACTTTTCTTTTTCAGACGTTACAAATACACGAAAGTTTTACAAAAAAAAAGCTTTCTAAGTCTACTAAACACTTGATATTAGATGTGCCTCTTGCAATGTAATAGAAATTAATTCGATTTAGTTTTTTTCAAGCAACTATACCTCAGCGATAAGTATGCGAAACCGGTGAGGTGATATATGAATTAATGTTTGCAAAGGAAAATTCATCACTTAAAAGACGAATAACCTGTAGAACGCAGGTTCCATAGAGCCTGAAAGGACGACGACGATGGGACTCTCCGAGCCAGTCACGACCATGAGACCCTTCCAAATCATGAGTGCAGAAGAAATGATCATTGCAAAGTTGAGACCCTGATATAGAAGTTGACGAACGTTCATGCGACGCACCTCGTCAAACATTTGTAGATCCAGAAGCGCCATTGTGACCCTTCAATGGAAACTGCTTCCAACATCGGTTTATCGAACAAAGCAAGAAATCCCACATATGCACACTACAGTAGCGTGAAATTCACAATAAGGTTCAGAAATAAAAGAGAGCTGCAAAAAACGTCAATAAAATGAGAGAGCACAGAGTTACAACAATACAGCAACCATAATCGAAAAAACAAATTCTTTTATTTTCCGAAATTTCGTCATCACTGAAACATGAAATCAATCCTTCAACGAAGTTTTGCTTGTGAAGTTTCTTAATGTTTACAAAATTTTTCGGTTCCTCACTTCTTTAATTGACTGGACTCATTGGAAAAGTTATAAAAACGCTGTGTGCCTCAATCACCTTCCCCTCCACTTGCAGAAATCCCCATTGCTCTCCTCTCCTTACTACTTCAGCTGGCTTTAATCAAATCACCCCATGTCTTTCACATCACGCAACCGCCGACCAAAAGAAATAGAGCATATGCCAACCTTTCGGTAAACGTGGAATGCTTCAATAAGGAATTCCCACTTTCAGGGAGTTTAGTTCCACAACTCTGCTGAAGATGTAATAGCCCATCATTGATGTGGCACAAATCTTGCTATCCTCTTTCGCTTAGGCCTAGCTTGAGTTCTCAACCCCAGCTGCAACTTACCGCACAAAAAACAACCAACACAACTAACAATCATTAGCTGATGTAGCCACATTTACGCTTCCAAAAGTTACATTTGTCTCACAACACTGCTTTACAGTATACTTGGCACATACAGTTGGCGCTTCACCAAACCAGTAACCAACTTCAAGAGTCTTCATTTCGATTGATAGAGCCCTATTATTTTCACAGAATAAAAAGGCAGCGAATCTTGCAGTGCAAAAATCCATCAATGAACACTGCCAAATCTGAAGGAAGTACCAATAGAAATGAAAACGTTGAAGATTTGTGATCAGTATTCATACTTCAAACCAATATGCAATGCTTTTAATATTCAATTGCTAGGCTCTAGACAGTTAATGAAGACAAGACGAGCGCATAGGCGAAGCACTTTCGATGAAGAACGCTCTTCTGTGGCTTAAGTTAGTCAGTGACATAGCTTACAACCTTTTAGTACTCGATCACATGTCTATTGTATGTGTTTTATTCTTTGTGACTTGTGTTTTGTTCACTGATGCACTCATCGATTTATATTTGATTGTACTTTATTATGTTCATTGTAAGAGCAATTTTCTTAATCTTTAGTGAATAATGTAATTTTATTACTGCCAACAGCAATGAAATGGCAAAACTGACTGTTCATTCGTAAGTGAATTTTTCTGATGAAATATTCCGCACTGTTGGATGATGTGTGGCCATCTAATTTAACCGGTGAATGGTGAACAGCCAATCATATCAGTTCAATTCGATAACGATAGTCCATATTAAATGACTCCATAAAGATCGATCGATCCCAGATGGAAGTACGAAGGCGCTTTCATAGAACACATCGTAATCCACTACAAAACCGTATGACATAAACCTTCAACTTGGAGTGTGGTTCAAGTCACACCACAACGTAGACTCACCAGTCTCCTCCATTACTATTGTTAACATATAATTGTTTGCAAATTAATGCATTCAATTCTCACCTCTCTCGCCATTCAGCAGCTTTACTTACGCAGTCTGCTGATCGCACCTACAATGTGGAGAAAACAGCGACCACCCACAAGCTACAGCCTTAAACAATTTAACCATCGAATACTTAGCAGAGACATGCGTGGCCAACAACACAATTGCAACTGTTTTGATAGCTGGATATGCTTCGTCAAAATCGTCAACGATACTTCCACCGACAAGACTATAACCACTCCTTCATACTGCGGTGCTATAATGTTGCTTTGCCTACTTATACGTAAACATTTCCCATCTTGCAGACACAACTCTTCAAAAGGCGAGCCGATAAAACAGCTAAACCCCATATGCACAACTAGTTTGCGTATCGACGACCCAGCAGCATGCATGAACAACCTCATGGGTACGTTTCGTTGCGTAAATTAGTAACTGCCCCTCGGAATAAGCTTCTATCTACAGCAATGAACATCTTGAAGACGCTTAAATCACTTTCTATTCCGTTGCACAACGCTACTGATGTACTGCTATTGTCGCAAATACCGTATTTGAGGACGTACAGAAGACCTCAACGATACAGAACACATACCTTCATTGCTCTAATCTCATGTAGCATCCTTTCCACACAAAATGTGCGAAATGAGTCGAAACTGTTCGATTGGCTTGACGCTTTGTTTTGTGTTGTTAAAAGAATTCACGAAGCACAGCGTTTATTCGCTCTCCTTCGGGCGATAAAAACATCGAAACATTCAATCACGTAAATGTGCATCCAGGAGAGAAAAAACTTTTAAAAATGAAAACACGGCAAAACGATAACAACAAAACGAATTTTTTACGTAAAAAACTCATATCGACGTCAAGCCAACAGTAGATCAATAACCACAACGTCAAACAAAGAAGCCATTGTGGTAGCAATAACGATAGTGGATGATGAGTGGTGAGAAATGTGTTAGGCGGAAATGCTACAACAACATTGGTTTCGCATCTTTACAACTTCTTGTTCGGTCACTCAAAGGGAAATGCAAAATGAGCTAATTAAACGGATTAAGAAAGACTGAAGCAAGTGCTGTAGCTGTAGCAGTAACGCCCAACCTCGGTGAGAATAGTAAATATCACTGCCAACTGAACGGCAATGAGATATGACATAGGAATAAATTAACGTAATGGCGAAAGATGCGACGTCTTAATACCGGTAACATGCGTAATGAATGCAACTTGTAACCAAAGCACCTCATATCTTCTTCGCTTGATTACTCCCATATAATGTCATCCGATGGGAATGAATTTCATACATGCAGCGCTCCGAACATCGAACTCGCTCGTGGCTCTCGAAGCACACCGAATTGTGGATGTTCGAAGATAGAGCTTCACAGTGCACTTCGGCGATCACTCAAGCCATTCATTTTCTAGCACCAATGCGGTCTATAAATCGATGCAATTCGAGCGCTTCTGAACCACGAGAAATTCACCACTCTGTTACCTACAAATTCCCATCGAAGCAAAGACAATCTCGGCAGGATGATTTCATCGCTTTGCACTTCTTTTTTTCCAATAGATTATCACAAAATTATAGAAAATATACCACATGAATGATGAGACGAGTTTTTTGACTATTTGCGATAAAGTTTTGGAAGTGAATACGGAGCGCTAAAGCGTATACAAGCAGTTTCTTTTTTTCGTATTGGACCGGTGATGAAAGTTTCAACAACCATATTGGCTGCATAAATAATATTAACAGATATATGAATGAGAGGGATAATGGACGAGGACCACCTGAGAGGAGAGAAGGGACGACGAAATGGGAAAGGAAGAGACGACAATCAAAGAAAACCACAGACGTGGCGCAATCAAATGAGAAAATAACAGACGAGAGATGCTTCATGTGGTGCAACGACTAAGCGGCACATAAACATCGTTTAAACAACAAAAAACAGAGGTGCCAATGCATCTATATGGGCATAATAATAACCACTGAGAGGCTAGGCGAGAAGAACAACCGAACAACGAACACTGATGCATCCACGAAGCAACTCCACCGATCGGCAATATTCCAACAAGAAAAATGTCTGTCATATGGAAAACCCCTCTTGCATACCCCAAGTCATGACCGCAGCATATCACATTTGTCTATTGATCTTATAAACATCCCTATCCTCTCGAATAAAGGATTAATGGGGAGGAAAAATTCCATAAACAAATAAAAAATGAAGCGGAACGCAACACGTATGAGATCGTCCGCAGTTGGGGAACAGGAGGGAGAATAGTGATGAACACGACAAATTGATCGAAATGTACCCTCGCCGTTCGATAGATCTTACCTGTCGAACGGCGACCCATTAAACTTACAATATTCATCTTTAAAATACGGCTTAGCCTTTCCAAGCAATATTACTCACAGATGTCTACAATTACGAGAGTTAAAGAGGGAGACGGTATCAATGTGGGATAGAGAATACGACAGAAAGGAGGAGCAACACAACGAGACAGAGAAATTCCTACACGAGGAGAACCTGTAACTTAAGCGAAAATACACATAGCTTGCGAGATCGAACCCAAAACCCACAAATAAATTCATTAAAATAAGAGCTATACGCAAGTGCCCATAATCCCCTTCTCTGCACTGACTGATTTATATATCTGACTCGACTTCGCCTTTGTTTTGGGAAGCAAAACCAAAACGAAAATAGACGAATGCATTATATTAAATAGCCCCACCCAAAAGCCCTCCCCACCGCGCAAAAAAACAAGGAAATCATGTTATACCACCATAAATCGAGATTGGACAAGGAATTGCACTCAAATATAAGCCCTGCGCGCAACGGTCCAAAATTTTGCTGCTGAACAATTTCCCCCTTCCCCCCTCCCCTCGCCTTAAACTCTCTAAGCACATCTAGAGAGCCACAAAGAAAACGCGGAAGCTAAACTGGAAACAGATTTTCACAGACGGGCGAGTGCGTTAAAAATGGAAGCCAACAGTGAGCATTCCCTCCGAAAGGGGTGCAGAGAGAAGGCCACCTGACTGAGACATAAATAAGCAATGGCTTTCCAGCGTTGCGACCATATCATTTCTACTGGAAGGAAGCAGCTCACAAATTGGCATAAAACCCTCCACAGTAATGGCTCAAACACCGACCTAAGCTCATCAGCAAATCATGCTAGTGTCACAAAGAGCACTAAACAATGAAACATCAGCACGATAAAAAGAACCGAACGGGGGAGATCCACTCAATATCCAACCTCATAGACGGTGGCTTTCTTCTCGCCAGACCCGGTGACAATGTATTTGTCGTCGGATGAGATGTCACATGACAACACTGAAGAGCTTTCCTTTGCGGTCAACAACGATGCACCGTATGGCGTCCTCCACGCATTCAGCACATTGTCCTTACCAGTCGACACAAACCATTTACCCGAATGGGCAAATTTCAACGAGAGTACGCAACTCTCATGCATGTGCAATGAGTATCTGCAAACAACATTACATATTTGCTGGCAGCAAAAACATTCTGTCCCCTATTCGCTTCTTCCATGACGCAAGAAATGGGAGTCCAATTCAAAAAATATGCTAATTTGGAGAAGTGCTTTAAGATTGACTGTCTTTGTCAAAGGCGTATGCAAAAACTTTCCGAAGGAGAGGAAGCATCCAAGCAAACGCCTAAGTTCATAACGCGCTAAAAGCGAAGAGTCTAAGGATGATCAACTGCTATCATCACAAGGCGCTAAATGAGAAATCAAGCAAGTTGTCGGAACACCGCTTGCGGAATGAGAAAGCGAAATCCGGTGAAATTTGGAGATCAACAGTAAAATATGGAATCTAGAATTACATCAGAGTCCGTTGCTTCAGATGATTCCGCGAATTAATGTGAGCATTAACCTAACCACATTCAGTTACCGTTACATTCGATTACTTCTCAAGTTAGTATAAGGAAATATCTCTCCTATGCAGACTGCTTATTGGAATTGTGCTGCTCGTTTAAGCACTAAAAACCGTGAACAATTTTGCATAGCAAATCGCTGTTTTTAAGTAGCACGTTGTTGTGCACATCAATGTTTGTAGATAAAAACAAAACAATGATCAATGACAAGAGAACTATTTGCTAACAAAGGCAACGTTTGCCGAGGCAAAAAATACCGCAATATAAAATATTCACTGAAAACGTCCAAAATTCTTGACGAAATTTTCAAATTCGAAGCAGTTTATTAGCAACTCTGGAAAATAACCAAGCCAATCACTAATCTTCCTCGTATATTCTTGGATTTAATGTGCATAGCTATGCATGAATCCTTTCATAATGACGACCATACATATACTAGCCTCTATACTATCCCTACTACCAGACTTTCACCTGAACAATCTTGCTTTTTATGGAAAAAAACGGTATGAAGGGTCGGAAAGAATCGGAAAGAACAGTTTGGTGTTTGCGTAAATATTCTTTTAAAAAATACAACCAAAATCATCGTTTATGTAGGAGGGTATTTGCCGCAAACTATTGAGCCAATCAAAAATAAACTTTTCCCTCTCCTACTATGTTTTGGAACTCCTCTCCGTCCTTGTTACAGACTCAACTACGACGCTAATAATACTAGAACAAAAGCCGCTTTGACCCGAACAATGCGAAACAGACCTGTCCGGTTTGCTAACATGCAACACCTCAACGTTGCTGTTCTCCATGCCGACAGCCACCCAATCATCGGTGGGACAGCATCCAAGTGAGAAGATTTGAGAGGCGAAGTCGTGCTGCTGCAGCTGTGTCCTCTCACGCAGGTCCCAACAGCGAACCGTATTGTCGAGGCCACCACTCCAAAGCCGCAACGCATCGTTCGACAGATCAACACAGCTTGCGCCGTCCTGATGGCCAGGCAAACACGTAATCTACAATGATATGATATGGTTTTTACGGATAAAAATCGCCCAATAAAGTGGCTAGCAAGAGTATGAAATCAGCGCATGCGACCTGCTAAAAGAGAATCTGTCAGAAGTTCATAATGGAAGAAAGTCAAGCCCAGCAAGCTTTTCACGATCATTGCCATGCACAAAACCCCTCTAGAGTAATTGCACATCAGAGAGCCCTTTACCTACCAAATATGTCTAAAGATCGATAGAGTAAAAGATCACGAAAGAACACGGAAAAGAGAACGAACCATCTTTTTGCTGTCGAGATCCCAAATAATAATCTTGCCATCAGCCGAGCAGGAGAAGCACAATTTATTGTCAGGAGAAATGGCGAGTGCGTAGCATGCCTGTGCCTCGCTATCCAACTCCACTTTTACTGTTTCTGTCTGCAAATGTTGCACAACACTTCAGACATGACCAACTATGGCATTTTCCAATTACTATAAAAACGTTCACAGAAACATCTCACCTCCCAGAATTTGTGTTAACTGTATCTCAGCATAGAGGCAACTTGCATATAATATAAGTGAACTGTTGGGAATCAGTCGTTGTTGATATCGCGTGAATGAATAAACAACATGCGAGAATGTTGTTGAGGGAGAATAGGCGAGAGAAGTAAAATTAAATAATGACTAACTGCGAGGTCCCAAACTGTAATAGTGGACGCCTCTCCACCCACTATCAACGTTGATCCGTCATTGAACAGCTTGCAAGACCGAATGTAGTTGTCCTTGAGGCACTCCAAAGTAGAGATCGCATTTTTTGACGTTTCCGCCCTCGATATGTCCCAAACCTGAAATATGCAGACTTCGAAAGAAATTCAACAGGAGGCATTATTCATCCTTTCGTGATTTACAGGGAGCGAAAACGATCAACAGCCCAGCTATAGCCAAACACTAGTGGTTGAAAGATGATGACGTAAGAGCCCCTTTGGAGCAGAAAAAAGTTGTGAATTTTTTGGCCTTGAGAGATCACGATGCCTTCGGCTAAAACAATAAGTAAATTTTTGCAGCTTGAAAGATGCTAAATTGGCAAATGAAACAATCATCAAGAAGAGAAAAAAGATTTACACGACATTAAAGTCAGATCGTTAGTCAATTAAGGATAAGAAGAGACTTTAATCGAGTGTGATAAGTCATTACCAACTGAAGGTGATTTTCATTCGTATAATAATATTAGCACAAAAATAGGATACTCAATGATGCAAAACGCATTCAAATCAAACAACCACGTAACACCAATAAAGAAATAAAGAACAATAGAAGAACAACATCCCCAAAATTCAACGTAAAAGTCCGAAGCAAAAAAAAAAGAGAAATTGCAATGAGAAAAGACAGTGAAAAACATTACGGTTGAATAGTTGCGTATTGTATTTGCAAAAACAATGTGAATTCCATTAATTCAAACACTACATCTGAAGGCACTCAGAAAATGCACACTTCTTGCGTGCATCACAAATACGATAAGATCAGCTCGTTTTACATCGCAAAAAAATGAAAGTCTGCTGAATTATGAGGGGAACAAGAAGAACGCCAACCTTAACGCATCCTTTGCCGCCCGTATAAACGTGCCGATTCTGTTGTGAGATAGTGACCGCACACACCACCTCTCCGTGCTGCAAGTCATGCACTTTTCGTGCTATGCGCGGAATGCCTGGTCCTATAAGGGCGTCTTGCGGGAAACTGACCGGTTGTAATTGCCCGCTCTCTGTCGTTTTGAAAGCGTACGATGGCTTGCCGTTCGGCATTCCAGCCGCTCCAGCCTGACTCATGCCAGCCATGAAACGTGCCTGCAAATTTATCACCTCTATAAATTACAAAAACGGTAAGCACTTTCCTCTCGCCTTGAATGTGAAACATGTGGCAATGGCTCGAAAATGCAATGTACCATGAAAGCACTTGGTACGGTACTAGTGTAACTCAATTCAAAAAGGACGGGTGAAACCTCTTTCCCTTCAAGAGTGTGGAAAACCTTCGATCGCACCTCTCATGTTGTATACTCTCTCGAAATCCAACAATTGAAAAATCGAAGAAAAACCTACCTGAGCGTGCGGATCGAGCATTGCGGGCAAGGCTGCAGCTGCGGCGGCTGCGGATCTTCCAGCGAAAGAGGCAAGCGCGGGATTGGCCAACAAAGAATTTGCCATCGCATTCATATCCGCCGATGCAAGAGCATTCGCCATACGTGCCTTCCCGGATGGTGTCGAATCACCTGTAAAATTTTCCGCTTGCAATCCTTTCTTCATCGTTCAGCAACTGTACTTCTTCCACCAACAAATCTCTCCCATCGCATTCTCCCGAAATCCAGTTACGCTTTCTAGTCTTCAGATACAACCTTGCAGCATATGCCACATACAATATTTCACTTGAAAACGCCAACTATGGGAAGGCAATAGAATGATCACCCAATCCAAAAAAAAAAAAAAAAAATTCGTAAAGTGTGAACAAATTATGGGAACGTTCACAGAACACATTAGCAGAAAATTTTTGGATACAAATGTTACGCCGAAGCAAAAAAAAAATTGACGCATGGAATTATTATCGTGCTGGAGGGGAATTTTACAACAGTGAGATGTCAAAAATTTATTCCGAGAATCAACAGAACTGAAAAGATGAATGTAACTTAGAGCTGGCACTAACCCTTTCCTCTTCGTTCCTAAACCGAAGATGACAACCCTAAGATGAATCACTTTCAATTTTGCACCTATTCCCACTCAGTGCAAAGTCATTTGCGAAAAAAACAGATATGTAAGTGAACTTGAAGACTGTCATTAGAAATCACCTTACAACGAACAACGCTATTGCATCTATACGTCCACGTCGACATCATTGAGCTCGAGCTAATTTACTCGATAAAAACAGCTATACTTGTACTTCTTTTGTAATACAATAACGCTTCCAACCATAAGGGGCATTCATTGAAGATCAAGGCTGTGCTGCAGCATGCTTTAATGAAGAAAAATATAGGGCAGGTTAATGGACCAAAACCCCTTTGTTGGCTATCCCTAAGCGCTTCACCTCTCGCATATTTTAGTGGCTTCAACTCTCTATAAGCAGATGCAACCAGACATTAATAGAAGCAGTAAAATGAGAATAACAAAGAAGAGATGTCTAAGTGAGCTACCGGAAGAAACGGAGTGAGCACTTTCGCGACCATCTTTCTTCAAATTTACGCCATTTGTTGCTGTTGGGTCATCATTCTGCACATCGATCTCGAGTTCACCCTCACCGTCCTCAGAATCCACCTGTAAATGAGTGAAATATTTCAATTCACCGCAAAAACAGCATACAAAACTCCTCTATAAAATGTTTAAAAAAAAACATTAAAAAACAAACAAATTTAAGCAAGCCTTTCTATCAAATATCGAAAATATGGAATTCAGAAAAATTAGTGGCTTTCATCCGAAGGGCTTGAAAAAAAATCAAAGTGGAACACTGGCCGTTCGATACAATGGGATAATTCGACTTTTATTCAAAAATTTACGTGATTTCAACATCAAAAACAACATGTCCCAATAATTCTCCATATTAACATTCAAAAGCCGCACATGAAAACTCGTTATAAAATTTTGTAACCTTCAGTCGCTTTTGGTTCGTGTCAGGTGTGGAGGACCGAGGTCTCGACGCTCGACTGGCATTCCGTTCATCGTTCTTATCGTCTGGCTTTGCCAAGCCCTGAGCAGCCGCCGCCATCGCAGCCACTGATGGGTGGAATGGTCCTTGGGCGGCTGCCGCAAGGCTCATTGGACCAGCCATTGCCATGCCTGGTAGCATGGCCAATTGCTGATGAGCATGCATTTGACTCCCGATTGCCTTAAAAACATTACAACATGCAATCAGCACACATTCGCAGTAATACCGAAACTATAACTGCGGCTACGCTTCAGTGCTTCTTTACTACACCTCAGCCTGCTTCCATCACACTTAGACGCCATCGTAAAATTTCATCTTAACTTACAACAAAATATGCACAAGCTGATAATAACTGAGCAAATGACTAAACATAAAAGTACGACCACAGACACGGTTCGCACGCTGAAAATCTACGGTTGGAATGGAATAGGAAAAGAAAGGTATCGAGTGGCATCCAATCTCACCTAGCGTAGTCAAACCTGGTCGTATGGAGATTTGAAAAGCCTTAAAATCACTTAATCAGTATGATTTACTTTAGACGTTAAACTACCGAGGAAGAGTTGAAAGAGTTTTCGAGAAGAAAGATCACCAGTGTCGAATATGTTTGAAAGTTTAAAAAAATCCACAGAAGCCGACAGGAAATGAGGACAATATCTACAAAAGATCCGTAATCCCAAACTAGTGGTATGATTTACTTATTAAAGCAAAATTTTTAATGCTGCTTGTGATTCTCAAAAACAAACACCGCAGCAATTAGATGAGACAGTCGTAAAATTCACTGCGACTTTATTTTTGCTCGGGAACGACTTTACGAAGTACTTATTTGATCATTCAACCAATTTTACAAAGAACAGTTGTTCTCCACATGTGCTTCAAGCATCTACCGCACACTGATATCGCGCGGTAGATCAAAAATGCATAAGATTCATCCTCGAGTAACAAACACATTGAACCACATAGTTGGTCACATAACTGATAAATGTATATCAAAGGACCATCGATGATGCCGGCTTCAAATCCAACGTTTTGTGGTGCAGTTATAGAAGACAGAGCCTAAACAAATGAAAAGTGGAAAAAATAATTTGGAAGATAGCCAAGACGCCAAACACGTCTGAATACTAGAGCAGCGATTGATAAGCTGTTTGCAGTAGACGAACTAAGTTTTTTAGAGCAATTAAACAGCATATTTTCGGGAGTCTTTTCATTGCGAAGAATCCCAATCATCAAAAGCTTTACTGGTTTTAACTCAAACCTACTTTTCAAGGAAATGGCACAAGTAATTAGAAGCCCAAAATTACAGGCCTGCACAGACAAAGGGAAAGGAGGGGGGGGGGGGGGGGGGGGGGGGGGTGGGGGGGGGAAGGTTGGTCGTCTTCGCACTAACTTTACCACACTTAATAAGGCACTCTTTGCATTAGGAAATTCCGCTCTTTTTTTAACACAAACTTCCAATTACCAGAAAAATTTCCTACTCCCTCCCGCGCACACAACAAGTTCCTGAGCTCCGAGCCTTGAAAGAAAGAAAATTAACTGTACGACACCTGATGGAGTTCAGCCATGCTAATCTGCCTAGCGCGATCCATGGCTGCGAGGGCAGATTGTTGATGTTCACCAGGTAAGAGAGGGATGATCTGCGAGAGGATTGCGTTGTAGCGTTTGGCGATCTCTGTCTGCTTGTGCATCTCGACATTGAGACCATAGCTCATCTCATAATACATCATATAGTGTCGCTGCATAGCCTCCTTCTCCTGTGATAACTTCTCTATCTCTACTCGCTGCTGTTGCATTTGCTGCTGCAGAAAGTTGTACTCCTCCTTGATACGCTCCACGTGCTCCAGTATCGACATCTTCATTGGCTGATGCGGCCCACCCTTAAAATCACCTATTTACAGCGAAATTAAAGCATACAATAGATAATAGCATTTAGAAAGTAACTCAGTACCTACTTTACGGAGGAAATACCACTCAATTTTCTTTGATTAGATGTTAGAATAAAGTACTACGATCATAAAACTATAAAAACTGATGAAATTATAACCCTTACGAGTTTGCAGGAAGCTTTCAAAAGACTTCCTACTACCTCGTCCACATCTGATCACCTAGGCTCTCGAAATTTCTGCAAATTGACTTTCAAACTCCGCTAATGCGAAATTGTGAGTCCAAAGATTGGTGCGAATGTGTACATCTTGGAAGCATCAGAAGCCTGCTTTGTGAATGAACGTTGAAGTTGCAGAAATTGAAACCAATTTCCGCTAAGCCAATTCATTTCTGCTAAGGTTCTAAGATGCTTAGCAATTAGCGTATTCAATGCCGAACACCATCAACTCGAAATGCACAAAAACTTCTAAAAAAGCCATACAAAGTTAAAGACTGCACTTCTGCTCTACACCATCACACCACTTTCCAGCTCTCTTTTCCCCTCTTCTCCTCCTCCCATAAACTGAATAATATTATGTCTCATCAGTTCTGATGTGAAATATGCGAACTGTCATCAACCGAAAGATGCGAATTCTATACAGTTATGATGTCAGTGCAAAACAACCTTTGCTAGAAAATGATCTGCCTTCAATTTCTATTCTCGGTGAATGTCACCTCTAGCCTTAAAAGCACCTCCCAATTCAAATCGTTCATTCAGTTAGCGAACACAATGCCACTTCAACAATGATACGGCAAACGACGACGCGACGGCGAGAGTGTACTCCATACTCAACAACAAGAAAACATTGAATCGACCTTGCTGAGCGGATACGATGGAAGCCGAGAATGGTAGCGAAACAGTGAGAAGATGGAAAGAAGGAAAGCTCTATCGAATCTAGTGATTCGTCAAGCAGAAATCTCAGCATGGAAAATTCTTCAGAAAATTTTTTTACGGAACTTTCCACGCAAAAAAAAATCGATTGAGGAACTTTTTTTGAAACATTTTCAAGCAGAATTATTGCACAGGTACGGATGAAGCCCATGCAGGCTCACTCGGATTGTTGCGGCAGCAGAGAGACCGATTCACTCACCACATCACAACCAACAAACAAGGCACTTACGGTAGACCAAACCACTGCTATTACTAATTGCAGTCGAGCAAGTCAGCTAATCAAATCACTACCAACATATTTATCAGCAGTGCTTTGATCTGCGCGCAGCGGGTAGTTCCTCAAAATATCCCCGACGTAAGTTCCAGGCACCTGAAGCTTTAATCGACTCGCTCTATTTCAGGCTCAGAATCAGATTGAACTTTAGCCAGTTAAGTTCGGGTGGCTGACGTTTATAGGATGCGGTCTGCGATGAAAAATATGTAGCGGCGAGATTTTTCAGGGTGGTTCGGGTACGCGAACCATTTGTCAAACCTGAAGGGTTCCACGGCTGCAGCCATATCTGGAGGTGCACTTAAAATGGAATGAAACAAAATGAAGCGAAGCGTTAATGAGATAGAATATCTGACCATAACAGCTTTAATTTCACAATCACCCATTACGAGTAATGATGAACTTCCAATACTATATTTATAAAAATGCAAGCAGACGTTCAATAATGTTTCCTAATGCAAAGCACGTTTTCTCGCTGAACGTTCACAATGGCCATACTAGTTGCCACATAACGAACAGTCAGCTGGACACTCCTACTAGTAAAACGAGAAAGCATTCATTAGCTTGTTTCAACGAACGAAGTATCAACATCCGAATTGAGTAAATGTTTTGACAGCTGCAAATATGCGAAAATGGGTTTTGACTGCCGTGATGGAAATTAAAAGGCTGGACCTCTTTTACGAAAGACTACCCAATTAGCACCTCAAAATTTCGAACGAAGCCACTGAAGAGGTTTTTTGTTATTTCTAAGTGAAAATACAACTTCACATGAAACCATCTTAAATATGGAGCGAATTCTGAATAGAAAACATAGTCAAAAACCTTTTACTCATGAAAGCTACGTTTTCTTACCACTCTTTGGAAACGAAGAAACGAAGACATGGATTGAATCCGGTCCCATTCGCACATACAGACGGCACCGAAATAGACCAAAGTCATGATCATATGCAGATGGGCGAAACTCGATACCGCTCGCGACCCACCAATCGTGTTTTATCCACCCCTACCCTTGATTGTATTTACTAATTTTCGCATAATCACAAGTCAAATCTTGCCTTTGCCTTCTCCTAGCCATGAGTGGGATCGGATTTATCACGCATTTAGTGAACCACACATCCGCCTTCAGCGTTTTGTTCTTTTTACTGTACGCACAGGGTAAAAAGAGTAATACATCCTGTAATATCACTGCATCAATATCCCATTGATTTCTATATTGTTTTGCGAAGAAAGTATCAAAGCATTTCAACAAGGTTGGCACAATATGCGCTTTTTTATTTCACATTTCATTGGTGAAATCAAAACCCGGAACGCAAAAACAATGAGGAAACCCCACCTTTCACACAGCCTGACGGGTTCCACAAATGGAAAAGCAAGAAGCCTGATTTTGAGATGCATCCACACCAAGAGAACTTAGAACGCCTTAGTCTGTCAACAGCACTCATATAATACGTGATTTATTAGGAGGGAATTGATGACGGTAGAATGTCACTCCATTCCACTCTCTCACTATGTGAACTATATAGGAAATTCAGCACCGCAACATTTGCTGGCAACGAGTCGGAGTTTAGAGAAAGAACGACATTCGTAAAAGCATGACGTCACCACAAATAAGTAGCGAATATAAAAATCCACTGAGCATCTATCGATGCAAATGGCGAAACGTTTCAAAGCTTGAAACTTCCGATAGATTCAATCCATCTTCCGGTAGGATTTCAAATTGAAAACTTCTTCAAACAAAATCACGCTAAAACAAATCAAAAATAAATCAAACACTTGCTCGAAATCAACAACTCGATCTCAAAAAATACCTCACTATGGTGATACTGTGCCAAACTACACACCTCTCTTTGCTTTATTGAGAGAATGAGTGGAGAAGCGAATGAGAGGATATGATGCAACATGTGTTTTCGCTGCTTTGGTCGTCACATCACCAATTTAGAAAGTTGCCCAAACCAAAGATCTATGTGAAAGTATACATTTGTGGCTTGGACAAAGATCCAAGTTTCCTATCTAAAATCCTGTGGCGCCAAGTTGAACCAATCAGATAACCCCACAGATAAATACACCCACACGTACACGCATATACACAACACTTTCACAGTGCGCATTGCGCATGATTTTGCAGAAGCGTAAAAAAGGGAACCATCCCCATCCACCAATGCAAATCGAGCATTTCCCCTCCTCGGCAATTACCACTCCGTTTCGCACAAAACCTCTGAGGACTATAAATTTTCCACATATTATTTTGTTGGAAGACGGATAAACAGTTTAGTGCGTATAGGACATCCACCTGTGATAAATCGTTAATCAATAGACCCGCGAATATAGCAAGCTTAAATGATGGATAAAAACTACGGAAAAAGTGGTGAAAGTTGACGATTCGAAATGCATAACCTATTACACTCGCCAAACCTCTATCGGATGCACTGCACCTTATCTGCTACACAACATAACGCTCTGCTCTTAATACTTAGTTATTCTCCGTACTAAAGTGCTGCGGGGAAACATTACACAATTCTCATCAACGACCGAAAAAAAAATCGAAATTCAGTCTTTTATGGCAAAATTTTTTCAAAGGTGATCGGATTTTTCATTTTAAGCTTTGCTAAAACAACATTTGCTAACTCTAATCAAGGAAAGATGAAAGAAGGAAATGGAAACACATCAGCAACGGATAATTTTGAGCCAATTATATACACAACGTAGTAATAACGTTTGCTTGCAAAATTCTTTTCTTCTGCTTTTTGACAGTTATATAGAAACTTTTGCACGCAAAAACACTTGCCGCTCTATTTGTATCGGCGTTTCTTTCGCATTCTTCTTGTTCGGAGTGCAACTCTATCACTTTACAAAACTATAAAATATTGCACGCGAATATTATTGGAATTTATATTTGAACTATTTCGGCTTATTCAATTTGCTAGGGCATTTCTTTGAAAATTTATGTAGAAAACTTTGCCAACTCTCAGCTTAAGGAAGGTTAGCACAAACAATACAACAGCGGAAAGTGCTCACTTTGAACTACTGAACAATCGCGATTCGAACCCTAAATTTTTCTATACTGCTAGTCGATATTTGCTGAGAGATAATACTATGCTAAACTATCACATAAATAGCGATGCAGAAAAGAAACAAATTATCAGTACAATCGACATCTTCAAACGATTCAGTTTTTTGTGAACGAAAGCTAAAAAACATAAACGAAATTTGAAAACGGGCCACAGGAAACTTTGAAAACTGAACTGATGTCATGATCTGCTTCTACATTACATGTCTGTATATAAACAATTGACAACTCTACAACGACATGCCTAAATTTTTTGACGTGCTAAACGTTCGGGAGCATCCAATCATTCGAAAAGCGCCATATGCGACAAGCAACCTGCCCAGAAAGCAGCGATACTAACAACGTCCAACCTGCTCACTTGCCAAAAAACAAGCATTCCAATAATGTGAAAAATCGTGATACTGAAAACGGCAGCATTGCAATATTCAAAATTTCGCTTGCGTTAGCGACAATCCAGAAGTACTCTACGGACTAATGTGATCTTTTGCCACCTACAGAATATCTCAAAGAATATTCAGTTTGCGATCGGAAAAAAAAACTCCATTCCCCATTCAATAGCTATTGCATTTTGATTCGCCTTCAACGTTGTGCAATGGCATCACGACGGCGACTAATCCGTTGCATACTGTTTTCTTCACAGACTGCTCGTGAATGGTGGGAACGGGAGGGGGCGGCCATATTTTACTGTTTTATGTAGTCATTCATCCAATGCTACCAAATAATTTTGAGTGTATGGCTGCGATGACATTAATTAGTGTAAGTCAGTGCATTGAAATATCCAACGGTCGACAAATGATAAAACGTGGAAAATCATTTTTTGAATTAAGCCGACTGAGGAACGAATGAAAAATATATGTATACATATATGTATATATATATATATATATTATATAAAGCACAACTGTGCGTACTTCGTTTGGCCACAATATCAACCACGACGCAGTGAAATTTTTTTTTATTGTTTCAACGCCTAGAGGCGATTCTTTTAATGAGGACTGCTAAAAAATAAATTAAAAAAAAAAGAACTCTGAGCAGATTATTTCATCGGCACGTTCATATGGACGATAGCATCATTCAAGTGATAGGGATCATCGCCACACAGGAAAATATACTCTACACGACACAACCTGCTTGATTATATCAGTTGCAACGCTCATGAATACCTACTGCCTAAATGACTGATACATACGATTGTGGCTTCAAAACATTTTGCCATCTATCTTTTGCATAGTGTGTGCAGGTATTCTGTATGAAAGTGAAGAACAGCCCAAATTTTTTTCTTTCAGATTTCGAATTACAACAAATAAACAAAGTTTCCCCAATAAACCAAGCAATACCTGAGCGGTTACGTATAAGTTGAAGCGATAGAGTTTACATAATAACTATGACTGCCATCGCACATATCGAAATATAAAGAGATGGGAGGGGCTAAGTGACGATTATGTGATAAGCGTGAATGTAAGCAAATGCTTTAGCCTTCTCAAGCGATCAGGAGAGGGGAGGAAAGGAAGGAGAGAGAGAATATTTTTGGCAAAATCAGGATGTAAACAATGGTGAAAAAAGTCGCCACCATGCTCTTAAACAAGTCGATAACATGTAGCACAGGCATCAACTCAAATCGTTTCCATAGTGAATTTCGCACAATTCCAAAACGGCTTTCAGGGAACTCGTGTGACTTCATTTGCTTAAATATGCTTGAGCCGGCCACCTCCGTTTATATGCGACAATCGACAACTCAACATTTCAAGCAGAAAGGCAGTTCGCATCACAACTACACCTCTCTGTAATATTACCATATCGCATTGTATACAGAGTAACTAATTAGTCGCGCATTCCGCAAAGCACGCGAAACATTTTTTAAACGAATCCCACACAGCTACATGTTGTCACATCCGTCACCCACATGTGACATACGCACCTTTCGTATAAGAAAATATCGCGAATATGACACGAAGTGAGACGTTGGTAAAAAAGAAATGAAAATATAAAAGGAAACGGATCAACAATGCTCATCGACTACTTTAACCTGACGGAAGGAAGAGCAATAAAAAATGCAATAAATAAATAAAGAAAAAAACAAACCGGGTGCCGATGATTCGGGTTGAACATGGCGCCAATGCGCGTTGATGTGGGCAGCACCAGCAGCAGCACACACACACTCTCAATTAACAGCCAACAAGATCAGTGCGCTTAGGTGATGAAAGAGTATGAGGGGTGCGCCGACTCGGTTAAGAAGCGTGTCGACACCAGACGACCGCACAACACGTAGATCAAACCGCAAAACGACTATCGCGTTGAGCCACACCGCACTGCTGACCACTAAAACGCATAGTCAAAGAGCTTTATCGACGCATACACGACAAGCGCATCCGCATACAACGCAGTAGTATACAATCGAACCAATAGATCACGTGGAACACTCAATAAAATTCATCGCCTCAGGCTATTTAACCAACACCCAACAACAGCACAGCAAATACGCCACAATCACGTCGTTCATAATCGAAGACGTGTCCCGTGCGCAAACGTGTGTGCGTGCGTGCGTGCAGACTGCTGGCTAGGCGTATCGCGTGCGTAAGTGCCGCAACGCAAGAGCAAAGGAAAAAACGGTATAGACATAGAAGACATGCATAGGGAAGAGTTATTGAAGAACAACGAGACTAAATGAGATCGGCACTCAACCGATGAGCATTGCACATGAGGTGGCGATGCACGCAGAGAAAGCAGCAAATCGCGTGCTCGCTTGCACCTGCCACAACACACGGCCGCGTTCACTCGTGCACGGACAGACATCCGCACACGACATGCTCCAGACAAGACACGGGAATGGGTGTGACTCCGAAGCAACATCAACATTAGGCAACCATTTGCAAAAATAGGGAGAGGCACTAGAGCTTGACATGTGGCAACGATCGTCTTTCTATAGAAGACAGAGGCAAATGCACGTACGCAATCAAGATTGCCCCCCAGCGAGCGCGAACAGCACACACTTACATAGACAATTGATTGAGTTGGGCGACTGGTGGCCACCAAATTCTACAAAGCGATCTCACACGGCAGACAACGAAAGCATGCGAAAGAGGGATAATCGAGGCACAAAAGAGCATCATAACATGCGAGTTACAGAGAGCGCACCAGACGACGAAGCGAACGATGATGTGATGTGGTTAGCGTGGCGCGAGGTGGTCGTCGCTCGAGAGACGAGATGGCTAACGCTTCAGTACTCCTTAAGCGCGGCCTTGTAACGAGTTTGGAATTGGTCCACATTCTCCCTGCTGATCTTCGCACCCACCATCAACACTGAAAATCCAGTCGCCTATAAGACAAATGGCTACAATAACCCCTCAAAGCAGCTCCTCTCGTGGTTACCGGTATCCAAATTCGCACTGACGGCACCATCTGACGACTACCAGTGGCCATCACAACCACAAAACCAGCTCCGCTTATATTTTTCCTCTCAGCACTTCTTACATGCGCCCTTGGATAATCATATCATTGTTTTCAAAATTTTGTGCGCACCTCTGGATTAGGGACCACCCACGAAGTTTTCAATCTGACATCCTCTATCAAAGCATCTAAGTACGCTAAGCGCTAAGAGCATATTACATCCATTCAAAAACTTGCGAACATTATCTCATTACGACTTGCAAAAGCCGGCACGCCGCGATTTCAGGGAGAAATAATTAAAGGTGGAACGATATATAAACTGAAACGATAGGCAGAGCACTCACTACCTTATACGTTTCTATTCACACTACATCACAGAAATTGCCAGCTTTCTTAAGGCGGAACGATGTAAGGCAGACGCATGAAGATGGATGCTCTCCGATCGTATGAAACAAGTGCTACTCCACTTCTTATTCAACTTGAAAATATGTGACCGTCGAGGCAACGTTTCATATGGGAAACTGCATTGGAAAACATGATGGCAGGCAAAAATTTTTATTCCACATTTCGTCATCAGCGACCATCAAGTTCACTTCTCAACAACATATTTCGTTGAACGAATGGCTTCTATAAACATTCCATTATAAAAGTAACGTAAGCTCGTGTTCCTTAATTATACCGTATTGGGTGAATAAAGATTTGTCTGTATGTCTGCCGATCTATATATCTACTCGCTGATCATGACGGCCGATGATAGAAAAGTATGACCGAAGCGTTCCATCGATCAAGAATTGCCTGCACATCGCCGCCCTCTGACCCTACCTCAATACAAAGTTATATGCCCATAAAATATCATTTTTATAGTCTTTCAGCAGCATCGGTTGTTTCTCTTGAGATTTCAACTATAGAATCAATATCGATATAGTATGGTTCAGACAAGCCCAAATACCACCGATTACAGTTTTTCTCGCGTTTCGTCACTAAATGATGAGCGGTTTAAGCAGTCTCCCCTGCCAAACCTTGTTTTTGCATTTAGCACACGCATCATTCTATCGTTTTTGAATTAGCCCACACAACTTGCCGGGCAAATAGTACCTCACATAGCTTCCGGTTCACAAACATTCTTTCTCACTTAGAACACCTTGTACAAGATGAAAAAGTGTGGTCAGTGAAGCATTTATGCATTATTTTTCAATGTGTATGCACGTGTCTGTGAGGGTGTTTACTGCTGAGGTATAACCAGCGAATTATAGTGTACTTTAGATGTTCTAAGTTGTTACTTTCCCAGCAAAATAAGATTTCTTAGTTCGATGCTTATCCCTCACTTTATTTATCGAACTACTTCTCACTATCAAATAAACATGTGCTCCAAACTGTTAAACGAAGAAACATCCTGCTCCTCGACCACCTTCTCTCTTCTTTCTTGTCTTTCAGCTCAGAGTTGGAAAATACGAATTATTTTCATTAATCTAAAATAGTACATATTGCTGTTGTACTCAGCTCAATTTCTAAAGTAAAAACAAGCCCTGCCTCGATAAAACCACTAGACATTTTCAAGAAGAGCATTTCTTGTGACAGTACTTTGTTAATGATAACGTCCAAGTTGGCTGCCACTGAAACATAAAGCAGCCGCTTTCCATTTTCAGCAAAAAGCTTGAGCAGCTGCCAAATGGCGTTTACGGAAGGAGTGATGCCATCAACGGAATTAAACAATCCCTTCTTAACTCTCTCCTCTACTTTATAAATAAGCTACTTTTAGCAAATAAAAACAAAGCGATGATATGAATAGAGTGTTGTGAAGTTGTCACAACAGTAGGTGACCGATTCAGTTAGCAAAAACTGAGTAACCGAGTTTCCGCATAAGAACTCAGTGGAATTTCGATGGATCACCCCATTAAAACACCAACAATACAGTGCTATTCAACCGTCTACTTAGTGCTCAATGTTTGCCACTTCAGTGGGTCGTCCGATCGACACCCCATCTCTACCCCATTGCCACCTCCTCATGAAACTGACACATAAAAATACGTGCACATTGAAACTTTAACACATTAAAAGCAAACACAAATTTTTATTGACTACCTACTCGTAACCGCTACTTCTGTAAAAAAAAAGCTATTAGAAAGTCACCTACGTTTTTCGTCGTACTGTTCGCCGAGTATGTCGGTCGTGAGGATAGTCACGGTAACGGGTTTCGTTGCGAGTGACTTTTTCGTTGTCTGTATCTTCCATGCAACATCTTCGGCACATAAAGGCACCGAGTCCGCTTTACGCATCTCAAGTCGGTCGCCCTGCTCACAAATTCCCTGTTGAAGCCATCGTATTCCCTCTCTTGCACGTACGTCCCCCTTTTTTATCTTGTCCATCATCCGCAACGTATCCTCAGCAATAACAACTCTCAAGCGTCCATCGTTCACCAAATCTCTTAGCACCGGCAAACGGTCTAGTACTACATTATCCTCGGGTATTACATAAACGGGCAGCAGTGCACGAGCCTCTTCCTGCAACGTAAACAAATATATCGCATTCAGTGCCAACTGTAAGAAATATGCAGCACGTGAAGATGGTGCAGTGCGAAAATGTCGCACTAACAAGTTTATAAGTGCGTGTTCGCAATCCGAGGACGAAGTTCCGTTCCTGCGTACCCACAAAATGAAGCCTCTCCCGCAAACACTGTGAGTGCTCAAAGCATTAGCAACTTATGGTCTGCGAACCTTTGAAAATGGCTTTAAACGGATCTAGCCTCGTTTCTCCGGGTGACCATAGAAATTACTAATAATGGAAGTGGACGACAGAACAAGTGGCGATAAATACGAAGAAAGTGTGTCGATGACATACATTCGGTGAGGCATACATGATTCGTTAACATATTAAACTGATAGATAAAAGCGAAAGGAGGACCGTTTTTTGAAGGGGCAGGTGCAATGTGCGCTTTTGCATGGAACCCAATCAAAAACTCGTTATATAAATAAAATAATAAACCCCTTATAAATGCCTCAAACAAAGTAACTAACATTCAAGTTTACGATAGTTTCCTCACTAGGGACAAAGCTTAATTCTTCTCAAGCGATAGAAAAAGCGAACGCCGGAAAAGGACGAAAATAGCCATGTGCGAGAAAGGTAAAAATACGTTTATCAAAGTCGATACCATTACAAGAAATGCTACTAGATAGACCTATTATTCATACGATGAAGTAAACAACAACAGTAAAGTTGCGATTTCCTTTTGTCATCAACATTAAAATGTCACCATTTTTTACAGTTCAGGGCGATAAGTACGGAATCTGTATCGAAAAAATTTGATGCCTTCATGTCGTTTCTTAGGGAGAATTTTAATGAGTTTCTAAAAGGTGTTTTTGTTAATCAATGAAAACTATCTCAGAGTTATAGTCATCTCGAAGCAAGAGTAAAAGCGCTTTATCACATCATAAACAGCATGTTTCACACAAAATTTACCGCTTTATACGCACTCACACTTAGTGGGTCGATACAGAGTAGCGGCTGAAATGAGCAATGACGCATCATAATCACTCTCCCACTTGCAACCAGTAAAACCAACACTATACTATCATAAAGAACAAATAAGCGAACTTATAATTAAAGGATTCTGTTTGGAAGTCAGATTTGCGCCCATCTAAGTCGGTTTATTCACCCAAACTTGCTTCACCTCCTAAGCTGATTACCTCATTTAAAATATGAGTTTGCGCAATCGGATTAAACGGAATGGATCTGTTAAAGGTATTCATTTATGCATATCGAAATAATAATGCGTAAAGATGGTGCACGTTTAGGATTGCAAGATTTTGCAATGCAACAGATTTTGAGCAAACAGAACAAGAGACGATTTTGCGACGCGAAGGCGGCCTCCGTGAACATGAGACAGAAATGGGAGGAAAAGGAGTCCGTTTATAATTACATACGACAAAATCGAGCATATGGACAATAACCGTAAGTGAAAAAGAACGGTGAGATTATATATGAATGAGTGGGTGATGAAACAGAAGAAAAACGTTTCTTATCATCTAGAGAGAGAAGAATGGTAAAGTTAAACAGCTCACCTGTTTTGCACGACAAGCGAGTCTTAGCTTTGCCATATTTTTCATCACCATATCCTTACTCGAGGCGATCGGAACGAACCGAAAGAACTCGTCGAATAAGATAGGCACCTCCGGAGTGTCAATCAAACGCCTAACAAGTGTAGGCAACAACAGCATCGCATCCTCGGTTGTCACATACCAAATAGGTAGGTCGACTTGTTCAGGTCGATAAAAATTCGACTCGGCCCTGGTAGCTCTCTCACCCAGCATGAAGGAATTCAGCGTGTCAGACATGCGTTGAGCAAAGTGCTCGAAGTCCTTCAAAAAAAAGATTAAATTAAGTCAAAGAACAAATAAAAGGAGCGCCAACGCTAAGGAGTAATGCGAGGATTTTTCTCAGCTCTCATGGTTGTCATTAATTTTTTTCTGAGGATTCTCATGGCTGCATTTCTTTTAAAAAATTCCCAAATGTTACCTGGACCAATCTTTAGAAAATCTTGGAAGGAAATTCTCAGCATTAAGCGAATCACTATTGTCTGTTTAGCAAAGTGGTCAAATATGATGAGCCCTGATGGCGCAATTGAATCGTCAGCTATCAAATATTCTTTACTGCTATGATGAAGATGGAGGGCTGTCACAGTGCCGCAACGGAAAAGTTGACTGCAAAAGCTGTTTGCACGTTGCACTATTTCGTGCAAGTTGGGGCAAACGAGCAGCTTCTGTTGCTCTCATGTGCTACTTCAATTTAAAAACTGTTTTAAAGCTATTTCATTCTCAAATCCAATGTTTTCATCTAATAGCCAAACTTTATCGTTCCAAATATCCTCCGTCGCTTCGATTCATGCAGACTTCAGAAGTATATTTTAAATTTTGCTATCAAACTGCGAAAGCTATCTGATACGCAACGGAAAATAATTGGCGGAAATGCTAACAATCGAAAGTAATAGTTAACAGTGAAGAAAGTTAATTCGAAACATCATAACCACAACTGCAAACCACCGAAAATTTCAGAGATAATCTATTGATGGTACTTTAATAGATGGTTTCATTTCCCTCGATGTTGACTTACAGATGATTCATGGGTGGCATTTTTTTGTTTCTACTATATTCTTTGTACTCATTTTGTATCCCACTTAAATGTGTTTTTTCTTCGCATCTTATCATTATAAATAACTACATTTATTATAAATAACTATTCGCAAATTAAGTGTTTCTTTTTACTCTAGTGAATTTCTAAAACGTTTACTGCCATTGTGACAGTACCTGATACACTACTCTATAAATCCGATCCACATAACAACGATTATTTCATTACTGCGGCATACGTCAGCATCGATTTCCTTGCGAGCTGCGTTACAACTTCTGTAGTGCTTGATTTAGGAAACGAAAAACCTACAAATCGGATGCTAGTAGGTGTCTGCTCGCCGTACAGCTGCTTAACGGTCACTATGGTAAAATGAAGAAGAGCAACAAGCAGTGTTTTCGCCTCACGTATCTCATCACTGGGCGGTGCACTGCTATCCACGAGCTCGCTGGATTCATCGTCCGAAAGCTCAACGACGTCATCGTCCTGCTCAATCCCATTGAGGCGATTTTGTTCACGTACCATTCTGTATCCGGCAACCCAATAATCAGTCACTTCGCCATCGTTGTTCAACTTATTCTTCGAGTTTCTCGCCTCTTCTGAATCAGTATGCACCGATTCATTTGAGTCTGAAGCTCGTCTTCTGCGTTCACCTTTTTTCAGTAATTTAGACGATTCACTTGCAAGCAGTTCTTCAATCCCTCGCAGTAGTCGTCCCGAAGCATCCAGTAGCATTGTGCTGACAGCACGACCTTGTCCCTCACAACCTGAATACTCGATAAGTATACAGCAAGAAAGGTGTTTAATAAATCATTCCAAACAAAAGCAGCACACTTCCATTGAAGCTGAACTGTTGAATGAAGAAGATGGACATACCCGCACAACAATAACCCATTATTTTTAGCGACAATTTACATAAGTGAGTAATAAATAGCGGCTAGATACCGCGAAGCTATTCTTTTCTTCGAGTGATAGTCCAAAAATCACTTCATGTGAGAAGCCATGCAATTTCAGGTGAAGTACCATAACGTCAAAATGCAAAGCGCAAATTTGTCTTTTCATCTGTTCCAACTACTCGCTCACGCCCTACTGGCACAATGCCCGAGAAACAACGAGACAATTCGATTGGCTCCTTTCTGTGCACTCAACACCTTTACTGCCGTCTAACAGCAACAATTGTCGTTGTCGGTATGCGTATGTAGGTGTGAGACTGTGCACTTGCTTGTACAACAACGTTTGCACGTTCACGTATCTATATGTTCGCATGGAAATATTGGCATAACAGATGCAGATATCGGCAGATGCAGTAGGCTATCGCTACCAGCTTTCTTATTTTCAAGTGAAAAATGAGGCGGATCGGACTGCACCTTATTTTGATATGAAACTCATGGATGAAAGGCGGAGAAACAGCAGGAATGTGCACATTCTCGTTTTCAAAACAGCTGTTTCTACAAATTATATACGCAGCTGGCCTTGTGAGTTCAAAAGTAATATAGTTCTTTACATGAGGCCACTCGGAAGCCACAATCAGGGCATTTCGGTATCGCATCTTCGAATCTCTCATTACCACGGCTGCTTTCATTTTTTGAACTATAACAACACCTAGGATTTATGTATGCCGACAAATGCGCTATGGGCCAAACGCATGAACATTAGAATGCAGTCGAATAGTAATCCTAAATCCACGTTAGTACTTGCTAGTTTCAAAGCATCCATTAGGTGCTAAGATAATAGAAGTCACCATAATCCTGATTTCAGTTTATCAGTTCAGATCAGAGGAAATGTGATCGATCCACAATCAACCATCACTAGATCGCGCAAAAACAGGCTCAATCCAACTCCTTGCCTTTCTTTCTCAGATAAATAAGAGAACATGGCAAATGTTCAATTTGACACGTAGAAACTAGCCCCTGATATATATATTGAACACGACTGCATAAAACGTGTTCACCTTGTTGAGATATTTCCACTGTGTCCTTCAAAACACCTTCAAGGCAATCTCTCTTCTATGTAATACTGAAGACCTCGTCATAAATTATCCTTTCAGTGCACAAAATAATTAGAAACGCAATCGTCGCCCCCTAGCCAGTAATAATTAGAGTGCCGCCTGCAACACATCACTTGATAGAAACGCGATCATATAATCCATTCATTGATTCATATCAACACAGAAAACCTGACCGAGCCTGTAATGCTCCACCAAAGCAATTAGTCGCCATTAGCCAAGTGAAGAACTAAAGCACAAAATATGCGTAAGTGTTACCTTTCGTTGCGAGACAAGCAGAAGCCAACGCCAACAAATGCACATTAAACGCGACATGCGCTCCTTGATGTGAATCCAGATCTGTGTCGACCTGATCGATCCACTTCGTGCGATACTCCTTGAAATCAATGACCCTGCAACTGCAATCGAAAAAAAAAAATTCAATCGAAGGTCGATTATTTAAACAATAATACTTTTCAAAACGTTAACATACAAAATCGCCGAATATGAATTCAACTTACAGTGAACGATAGAATCCTTCATTAAGGATATCCCTATCTATAGCTTCTTTATAAAAGCACAGCAATTATTTGATAAGCATTCCGAATAAAAGAAATAACGCAGAGGGCAAAGCAGAGAGTAATAAGCAGCACAAAGCCAAGATTTTTGAGTTAAAAAGTTGGGAGTGAAAGCAACTTAATCGTGCGTCGATCGTTGAAGTAAGAAATTCGTTGAATTCAATACCTGAACGAACTGAAACAATGCGTCAACAGCGATAGTAAGCGCCCTTTCCGATGTTGCGACGCAGCACGCGTGAGAAGCGCCAAAATATTGCCAAATGCGCCATGAAAAGGACGCTCAGCAAGGTGCGCCAGCATGAAATACAACAGTGCCGTCGTCGTCTTCGTATCTTGCTTCATTAGCCCTATTTGGTTCAATGCCAATCCACTACGACCATCCGCCGCTACCGCCTCCCTTAACCACAACATTTCAGGAGAGATCTGTTTGAGAAAATCGACGGCTAGAACAACACGATTACAAGACAAAAAATCAAAACGATAACTCACTCCCTCTCTCCCCCCATCCCCCCCCCCTCCCCCCCCCCCCCCCCCCCCCCCCCCCCCCCCCGAATAGAGGGAGTGGGATACGATTCTGCGTTACCCATCGTGCTTACTGCACCTGACTAGCACAAAGTCGAAGTGTAACTGTTCAACACAGTGTACCAAATTCCTCACAACCTTGTTCCTCATTTTCATCAGCACACTAACAAACTGAAATCCCCTTCCCCTCTCTACCACAAAAATGCGATATAGGGGCGGAATAAACGGGAAAAAAGTCCTATGTCTTTGAAAACGAAACCCTGCATCGAAAGGATTGCAGTCCTAATAGCGATCATAGGAAGAATTTTCTTGCTCATTTTCAATTTATAATTCTAATATGCAAATGCAGTCTTTTCTGGCTTCTTTTTAAATTCTCCCTATGCAGGTTTTTTCCTCCTTCCCCGTGATGCATCTAAGATAGGACAAGCAGATACGTGTCTTGGACGTCATTTAAAGTAAATTCAAAGGAGATTGGCAGGAAACCATAACAGTGAAGTTATACTGAAATTAAGTGCCAGACGTCTACGCAAGTGCGCAACTTCAAAGCTTATCCCCTGCCTACCTACACGTAGTGATGTCAATAAAAATACTACAACTGCCAAAGTGCAAGCATACCTGTAATGAAGAATGGCGAGGCGTCGCTCACGATCGCTCGAAAAAAGAATAAAAGCGTAGCGTCGCAGATCGCCCATGTAGATGGAGATAAGCGCGCTGCGCTTTGGATGGAGACTGGCAAGTTGGGCGAGCTCAACCGTTAGCACACTGATCTCCCTATTGCAACGTTCCCTCTGTTCCTCACCCCAGCCACTGATCGAGGTACGGATGTGACATATGAGTGCATAGTAGCAAGAATGCCATACATGCTCTAACGCTGTCTGACCATATTCCTCATCTTCAATTACCTCTTCGAGACATTTGCGTACTCTGAAAGAAAACTCCTTGAAACGATTTGTGGCTCTCCAATTCCGTATTTGAACACAACCAAACAATCTACCTGCAGCACTTTATCCCTCATAGAACTGCTGAAATTCCACAAAAATCTGCTTGAAAACAGTTAATGAAAGTTTGGGGGATATTTCTGTAAGATAAAGCTGCAGATTTATTCAGCTGCTGCGCCGGTAACTGAAACATGAGCGTCCGCGCCTGGGGAGGAAAAGGATGATAGTACCACCACTCCCATTATGGAAAATCCAAACAGGATAACATATAGGTAGCGAAAATAAGTAAAGATACTTGCACCATATCATATTATACACACATTTCACTGAACATATGAACAAGTGATATGGACTTTGATTTGAGATCACCCAAAATCATTTCGTGAACGTTTTGGAATCACATCCCTACCCGCTTGACCCAATTAAACCAATGATTTACCCTCCATTTGCGCTTATAAGCTTGCAGTATTCATCTTTGAAGAAAGATGGATGTAAAATATCCAAGCATAATTTCAAGCAGCCTCAAGCAAATCGCCATTAGTATTACGACATCTGTGGCTTCCGATATTCTACTTAAAAGAATTTCTACGACGTGGCGGAAGGAACAACTGAGGTCGCCTTCCATTAAACTAGGCAAACTTTTGTGGGATAATATGTCACAGCCGGGTGCATTTTTCGCATATTCTAAGAAGTTCTTATTCCCATTTAGAGGGCCAATGAAGATAGAAGGGAGATGCTGGGATCCACATTATTCACCATCAAATACTTGTTTTTCAAAGGCTGGCAATGCGTTAGCAGTGAAAGAAAAAACGACTAAGATTTAGTCATGCATCACTAGGTAGATAGTGGAATGAGGTATGATAACTAACGGCTCTGTTAAGCCCACTTGAGAGGCCATGCCTCACCTACTACCTCTTAGTCGGATCTGACGCCAGTTATAAACAAAAGGTAGAAACGTTGTTTTTCGTGAAAAAGTTTGGCTACTCAGCAAGGCGATCGTGGACAGTCGCATCTAATCCAGAACATTATGGATGCATGGGTAAAATCCCCATTCATAATCGGATAGAAAGTGCATCCAATCTTCATCCAAGCACTTGTATAAAGCATAAAGATGAACTAAACAAATTGCAAACGTTTGAAGAAAAAAATAAGAGTGCAACAAAGAAATGAATGCTAACTTTGAACGCATTGTGTCCAATTGTGTAGTTTTAATATCTTTCGTGCTCAGCTCTTTTATGGCTTTCTCCACATCGCTGCACATCAATGGCAGTCGACTGAAAAGCAAACAGATAAACTGTTAGCATAGAATTGCGAATTTTAATAGGCCTCGTTCCACTAACAAATTGAGAAGCTGGTAAACTGGTAATAGAACCCTTGATCTAAGTGTACTCAGAATATCTCTATGTGAGCAGAAGAAATACTTTCCATGTGGGGGAAGGAGCGGGAGGAGAACGAATGAATTTGCGAATAGTGCTAGATGAATGCAGAAATATCAAGATATAGATGGACAGAAAAACGACAAAGTTGATCCCTTCTTTGCATGGGATATAAGAAGCCGTAGTTGCAGAATGTGGAAAATCAAGATCGTTTAATTTATCAGCTGCTTAACAACAAATCAGTCTAATGAAATTGCTAGAAGTGTAAAAAAATCTAAAAAAAAACCTGCAATAAATAAATCAGTACTGTGTTTAATCTTACAAAACTCAGTGGCGTTGTTTTGTTCGCTTAATTTTCGCTGTACCCTGAATTATGCATTTGAATTTTTTTTAATCCTATAAAAATGTTAGCTTAATTCAGCAACTCAATAAACAATAAACACAATATTTCAATGATATATCGCACCAAGAAAACATTTTCAAAAAAAGGAAGGAGAATTAGAACAGCAGAAAAACTCCTGTAGAAGCAATCTTCGATCAACAATTTCATGATAGCCGCAAAGCCAAAACAATATGACTAAGGCTTTGAACGTTCCTATAACACACTCCGACAAGCACTAACTAAAACATTCAAGATAACCAACGGATGTGGATGAGAACGACGGATCAAACAAAACTATAAAATCTACGCCAACGTTCAATCTGGGAGCAAGGGAGAAATTACCGCCGCTCCCCTCTACGCTTCCACGCTTCGAAAACTGCTTTATTTCAGACCCTCTAAAGACTGTAAATATGACTAAAGTAAAAAGTCTTTTGCTTGTAATGCTTTATCTTCCTTAACGCATAAATCCACTTTATATGGTTAATAGTTCGTTTCTTAGATTTCGCTCGAGTTATACACTAACTCATATCGAATTATTCAAAGAAACAGATTCAGTAGATCGAGAGATATAAACTTCGTCAGTTGTTCACACTTCTGAACTAGTAAGACCATTATCCTACGCTCGAGCTGGTATCACCTCGAATACTATGTATGCTGACCAGGAAAGACTGCTGTGGTCTAACAAGCTTGCCACTTCTTATTCCCACTGTCCCTCGCCCATTACCTACTCCACCTCGGTCTTGCATAATGGATCAAGCATGATCACTCTCCATCAAACAATTCATTAACTACAAGAACACAAACCTAATACAAACAACTACCACCGAAAGGAAAGAGCAACTAACTTCACAGCACGCATCTTATCTGTATTCGACCCTGAGGGCTCTTCCGGCTGATGCACGTCAGTTGCCATCAGTGGTACTTGATCCTGGATAGAAGGCGAATCGATTTGATGCGGCAAACTGCTGAAAGGCATATGTTAAGAATCATTATAAACATTTCCTCCATTCATTGCAACACCCCTTCCCTCCCAACCAACCCACCTATTTTCCTGATTTAAAAAGCACAAATCAGTTGCGAGACCTTACCTAGACAACAACCTTTGCTCAGCTTTGCATTCTAAATACTTTTCTCAAACTTTTGCAAAACTATCTCATGAGTTTGGCTAGTATCACTACAATAGCGAGAGTGATAAGGTCTGGCACATATAAGCAGCCTTACAGGAATTATTCCCCTATGAGTTATTGGCATTTAAAGGAAAGATAAAATCTCTGAACTAAATCGGCTCTACAATTAACCAACAGCGAGCGTCAAAACGATCGACAACGTAGTGAATAACCGTTCGGTTTGCGACGCACCAAACATGCCAAGTTGTCCGGAGAACAACACACCATTTTTAGCAGCAATAGGTTTGATAGATGAATCAGAGCACTCATTTTGTGACACGTCTTCATATATAAAAACATTGCTATTAAACTGCAGATGAACATGAAAATCAGCTCAACACTAAGTGAAGTATAAAATTACAAACTAAAGAGGGATTCTGCAGGTATACCAACGAGAACCGTTCCAAAAGTCTCATTAGTTCGATCGTTCAACTGCAACAATGCCCATCAGTGAACTGTTACCGCGTATGAAAATACGAAAAATGTGCATTCATTTTGTGGCATTTGAGATTCCACTAAAGGTAAAGCATGTTTTCTGTTTAAAAAAAACTCTCAAAAAAAATAGGTTCTATTTGAAGCTAAACTCTGAGCAGGGTTTTTGCTACGTATTCGTTAACATAATTACTGCATCACCTGATCAGAAGTCAACGCCTGCCCACAATAGACGAACCTCAACTCAACTCCACTATGAAAGTCATAATCTGGCATTTTCTTCGGCTATCGACACAATGATCGTGCTCAAAAATACTTCACTTACTGCTGAGTTGGTGGGATTTTCGGAACACAAAAACGGATTCCCTCTTGAAATCTCACTTCGTCGATATGTCGTGCTCAAGGAAAAACCGTCTAGATTTTCGAATCAAGATGCGCAAAACCAGTCAAAAATTTCTGAACCACAGAGGGCGGTAGTTTTAACTAAAGGATTCGGCAACATGTCTATGATGATCTTAGACAAAAAAAAAAAAAAACCGGTAGGGTTACATACCGCGTACATGCTCTATGCAGTAGCTCTTGCAATAAAGCATCGAAAATGAAAGAGATGCCAACAAACAACACGTAAATAATTATCTCGAAATACAACAACGAAGATAAAGCACCTTTAATCAGATAAAAAACAAAAAAAGGGAAAGCGAAAAATTATAGATACCCCATTAAAAAATGAAATACCTCAAAAAAAAAGAAAAGGTTTCCCGCGCGGATTTCCGTCCTTCTAAACTGTTAATTCCAGCCAAATTTCCCAATGGCATATCTTGAAGAGTGTGGAGTCCGAAAGCGTCATTTTTGAAAACAGGACACATTGAACCCAAAAGAGGAGAGAAAGCTTTTGAAATGAAGCACTGATGCTAAAACTTATAAAAAAAAACTTTTTAAGACTGCTTAAGCCTTAAAAAATATATTTAGTGGAACTCGTTGACAATCTGAGAGATTACTAGGAAGATGGGCATTCGAATATTTGGAAAAAAAAAAACAAAAAAAAAACAATAAAACTTGATAAACAGCGATTAGAGGTGGGAAATATCCACTAAAGCGGAATTGCTGAAAAAATTTTTTGGAAGAAAACAATCAACTGTAGTATAAAAGAAGTCAACACGCAATTGTAAAGAATAAGTGAACAGCTGAAGAAAACCTTTCGGTTGCGTCGCCAGCAATAACGCACATTCGCCTTCCTCTGAACGATCTAGCTGCACTCATCCGGCACAAACGACGCAACGAAAGCGCTTATTAGAAGAGCAACAAACAACAACACGTTGCACCTTCGCTGAAAATCAACACATAACCAACTACAAACCCCTACAGCACTTGAAAAATTTGCATAATCGAGAGAAGGCGGAAATAATGCAACGCTTAGACACGGGTTGCGCTCAAGCAAATATGCCGCAGGCATGATGAGTACCGAGTTGCCATCCCACTGATAACAGCTAAACTAGAATTTCTGTTTCGATTTGACGATCGAAATTGCTCTTTCACCGACACTTGGAAACTATTCGCTCTCTCTGCGTCTCTGCCTGCATTTTCGCGCTGACTGTCGTCTTAATTTTTAGTGATATCAGATTATCGTTATATTTGCAACAATCCATAGAATGCAAGGACAGTTAAGAATGCTAAATCAAAATGGTTTTGGGTAGTTGTGATTGATTCTTTCAATGATTAAACGATGTAAAACTCAAGCAGACGAGGGAATTGGCTGTATTGGTGCAGACCCACTATAAAAATGGAGAATAAAGGTATAACAAGCTTTGCATAAACCTTGATATGTCACGAACTCATAAAAGTTACAAAGAAAGCTGCACGATTTTGATATCGCATTAATTTAAATAATCACTGCTACTCGACATCCGTCATTATAATATATGAGCAGATCGCATCATTCGTTGATCGCTATCACTAATCCCTGCACAAAGTGTTATGCCTCTTTTTTTTACTTTGCTAAACAGCCAATGTTCATCACTGTATTTCTTCTGTTACCATATCCTTTCCGGGAAATGAATAACGCCATATAACTGACGAGATTAGTGGTGTCAAGCATCAATCACTACGGCAAATAGGCCAGATCCCATCAGAGAGTGGTGTTCTCCAAATGTGAACAGCAACGTTTCCCGCTGCTGAAAACCTAATTTCAAAAGACACTTAGAAGTTACCGCATCCTTAATCGTCGCATTTTTCTCACCGATCCAAACCTCGATAAGAATCCCGCGATAGTGTTGCAAACGGTCAGTCAAAGCTGCTTTTTGCATCATTACCGCTGTGACAAAACTGTCGTTTTTGCGTGTCATCACATCGCAGTTACCGTAGTGACACACTTGTTCGTCCGGATGGCGAAAAAATACAGGGTGAATATGAGTAGTAACACTATTGTTTCGCAGACGCTATTACATGGTCATAACCGAAAAAACTGTTACATACATAGGGTGATTTGCGATTGGTGCGTTCCATCCATCATTTCTGTGCTAATTTCACACCCGTCAGTCACTGTACGCACCTTACGATTGGTTGGTTGTGGTGGTTTACCGACCGATGTTGATGAGATGAGTGGACGTCGTGTGCCAAGCGTAAGGCTTGCACTTGACTGAGTTGTGCTACAGCGGAGTAGATGGGCTTGAGGTGGAGAAAAGTCGGCTGGTGGTTTGTTTCGGTTCAGGAAAGGCTTGTATACTGGTGTTCTGCTGCAGGATTACTCTTTCGTTCGATCCGTACAGTGAATAAGCACTTACTCTAAGCTAAACTCAACACTGCTAAGATTGGGCACTATCAAGCCAGCATTATTCTGGTCTTAGCACAGAATTATTTAATGATACAGTTGCAATAGACTATAGAAACTGTACACATTCGTAATTTTATAGTACTGTTGTTTGAATGGAATCACTTCGATAACGTCGAATCGATTTGCACTTTTTATGTGGCAGTCTAGCATTCAATCCCAATTTAATCATTTGTATTTCTCGTAGAAAGGTAGTGGATATAATTAAGAATGGTATTCGTTCCTGTACAAGTATATTCCGATTCTATCACCTCGTACCTTACTCATTCAAATTTGGATTCTTTCCCAGAAAACACTCTACAACTTCCATTAGAGCATAAAAGCGACGAGTTTCTGGATCGCTTGTATGAAACAACAGAAATGCTTTTGCAACATGCAAGTAATTAATCTCTGAGGAGGAAATTTGTACAGATATTTCTCACTGATCATTCTTCTCATCGATATTTGCATGTGCTGTATTGTTTGTGTTGTATGTGTATGTATATGTCGACTGGCCAGTGTGTTGCATCCATGTGTGAATGTGTTGATATTGTTTACTTTTTTTGACCGCTCGGTTAGCACTTAATTATCAACTCAATCGTTTGCTAATTGTGTTGTGTTTATGATACTCTATAGGTGGATCGCCATATGCACATTCATTTACTTGTTTAATCAGAACTGATTCGATGCCAATCGAAGAGCACCTAAAAATTTATTTTATTCTCTAGCCCGATTCTTTTCTTATTATTATACGTCATCACAGACGAGTTCATAATAGGATGTGTTCCTCGATGTGTGGCGAACATGAGCGCTTGCAGGAGCAAGAGCTACTCTGTTCTTGCCTGACCCCCTTCGAGGGAGGGGGGATGGGGATGAGGATTGGAGGCAGAGACGGATGGGCTTCACATTTGGACTACAACGGCAACTACGCTGTCGCAAGTATCTGGGAAAATCTTTTAAGAAAGTCGAAATGCAGATCTTTTGCAATGAGTATAAAACTTACGGATTCCCCTATTTTGATGCTTTCGAGTCTCTATTCTTATTATTATTATCACGATTTATAACATTTCCTTATTATCATGCATAACGTTTTCAATCATTTAATTTTATTCCTGATTTTGATAAAACATAGAGGAAAAAACTTCAAAAGTTAAACTCTTTTTGCCTTAAAAAGATTTTTCCTCGGCATTCTATCAAGAGCACAAATAAGAAATTTCAATTATGTTATTCTCATATGAGTAACGTCATGCAGATTTGTGAGCGTCGCAATGGAATCATCCATAAAAATTTCACGCTAATCGAAAAATTCCTTCTGAATCTGTTTTCTTGCAAGTTTTTTCATTACTCTCTCTCGCGGGAACCTACTAGTGAACGGAAAACTGTGATATGCACCAAATTTGCATTGACATTGGTCCCCCAGAGGAAAGATTCGGCGATGAAATTTAAGTTAGAGCTGATTTCCTTCTGAATGATCACATTGTTCACGATCTATACGCACACCTAAAAATGGCTTGCTTGTGCAATTTCACGCAACAAACAAAGAAAACGAAGGGCACATTTTCTGATAAGGGCTGATATGATCGGTCGCTTTTTTAGGAAAAAGCATCACTCGGATTGCACCATTACTTTGAGTCATCTCGACTAGTAGAATTGCATATCATGTACAGGTAGGAACTGCTTATCAAATCCTGCGTCTCCCCACTTAGTTCACTTTATCTCTGTTTGGTTCCTATTGCATCTACAAGTTCGCATTTACAAAAGCCTTCTCAACATGTTCGTTTTTTGAAAACAATAGTTGTGGACCTATCGGTTCGTTAAGCTATAGTCTCAACATACGCTCTGCTAGTTTGAACAAATTCATCGGAAGCTTGCCTAGTCCTAACCTGACCCCGATTACAAAAATCAGCCCCATATCCCCGTTCTTCGAATACTAGAGCTTCCCCAAGTATTCACGTAATAAAGGACTAGAAGTTCACATTCCCCTGAGAACTAGAGTTTTGCAGCAAAAAAAAAAAAAAAAAAATTCCCGACAACGCAGTTGCGACAGACGAAATCATAAAGAAGTCTTTCCTTAGCCTTATCCCGAGACTAAAGAACCAAATCCTAGAGAGGTACTTTTTAACCTTCTATCGCCACCACACTTAACAAATGAGAATTTCCGAGGACACATGCCGGAAATGCCCCCCATTTCGTATGATATGAAAGTTTCAACCCCCTCAGCTATTTCTAGTTTCAGAAATGGTTCTATGCATGCTTGTTTTATTCGCGTTGAAAAACTGCGCAAAGTACGGTAACCGTATTTTGCAATCTAGGACACTTCCGAATTGATTTTTCTTCATTGCAATATATGAGCTTCAAGAAATGAAGGATCAAAGCATCGGCTGTTGGATTTACTATGTTTGTGCATCTAGAGTAGGGATGTTCGACTGTTAGGCACCGCGACAGATTCTCGTCTTAGACGTGCGTTGATAAACTTGCAGAAAGTTCGTCGTCTTCGTAGAGCTCTCGCGTTGGCATCATCAACGCACGGTGGTAACATGTGATAGTCAAGTAGGTACATCTCGTAGTGGCACATCGCTCGAGCTGTTTCGTCTTTTGCACTCCTTTCGAGCAGCACCTGTGGTTACTTTCATTGTATCATTTAACTGCTATGTGCACGCATACGTTTGTGTCTCGTATGTGTGCATATATCTGCAAGGCAGCTAATGAACGCAAACCTCTATACTAATTCATTTATGCTTTCAATTAGGATTAATCCATTCGTTCACTCATCTACTCATTAAATATAATGAGTGCGTAGCGCAACCATTTTAGAAGTTCTGCATAAATCAATTTACAAATTTAATTGCATTTCGCGGGCTGAGTGGCTTAAGTAATTATCAGGCCATTTGATGACTGATGGTCAAACATTTTTGTGTGGATTTTGAGCTCGAGTGGTTGTTGTTTTTTACGGTTCTTTACCAGATTCTGGACATTTTGAAAAACTCAATTAAATATATTCGCGGATAAATTTTAGTATACAGCATTTCTTTCGCGAATTTTCCATGTTTCTTAACAACACAATTTTTATAAATCATTTTTAAGAGTTAATTATTTTGAATCACATCGAACGGAAGTAATAAGTGGAATAAGTTTAACTGCATGAAAGCTAACCTGAAAAGGTCCAACAAACTGTTCTCTTGAGGGCAATAAAAGAGGTAAACGAATAACAGCGGCACGATGTTTGCTGGAAAAGGAAAGAAGACGGGGGATTCTCGAAAGTTGTATGTATACTTGTCCAACAAGATCGCTATAGGCAAGTCGTTCGTGTCCCACAACACTTAAGCACAAAACCGAACCGTTCGTATAGAAGCATTCCTCACTCACCGTCCTATAATTTCGCTTTATTTCACACTGCAACCAGACAACAGTTTATTCTTCATATTGGAAAGGCAACTAGGCTAGTGCACAACAGGCATCGCATACTGCATACAAAAATATTGAATAGCAGTTTTGTGAGCGTGTATGTGTGTGTATGTATGAGTATGTGTGTTTGCGTGTGTGTGTTTGTGTGACCTGTGAGTATGTGTGTATATGTAGATATGTTTGTGTGCGTTTGTATGAAATGCACAAAAGGGAACGAAAGTGACTAATGAAGTTATTGTTTTGATAGTAAAGAAGAATTCATTTAAAATACAATAAAAGAAACGAATAAAAGAAAAATGTATGCATCCGATTTTAGCAGAAGATCGACATTTTTTCTGAATGTTCTCCTTCTTTTGAATTCAAATGGGATTGAACAAAATGAACATTTGCAAAAGAAAACTCACAACTGAAATTGCTCATCCCAAATTGGATTCAATGTTTGCTTTTTAACGGCTGTATTCTGCGCTCGATATTGAGAAACTGGAAAGAGGAAGCGTGGCAACACTTCTATACGACAATATACATCCGGTGACTTAGTGAGTTTATCCAACATCGGTAGATTGAATGCACTCATCACTGCAATTTCAAATTCATTTCCGTTTCGAAAACATTTTCCACTCATAAAATTTGTCGCAGAAATAAGTAGCATGCATCTCGCTGAGAAAGTATATTATTTTAGAATCTGTGAATACAAATAACTTTGAAAAGTGTTGAGCATTTACGACTGAGGCAACATTTCAGATGATGCGAATATTGCGTATAATTACAGTACCAACCGTCGATTTGGACCGTAATCTGTTGATTGGTGGTTGGCACATAGCCGACTCTCAATCTTAAATTTGTTGACGATATTTGTGCAGCAAAATTCTCGTTTCTATCGGCCAGTTGAACATAGTATTGCAGAATGAGTTGCTCCGTTGTGGATGCGTTCAGGTAAAGGGCATTACTTAGTGCCGATGAAGCCGCACAACTTCCCACTTGTATAACACGTCGGATCATCTCACACTTCATCTAAATTATATTCTTCCTCAGCTTTATTACCACTAAGAATACTCGTATAAAACTGAATTGTATCAAATGTGCTAATCACCTCCATGTAAACTATCGCACTATTACATTTCCATCGACTCATCTTGAAAACAATGTTTTTCGCCCACTCAGTAACATGTTTCATTAGTGTGGCGTTCCCCGACGGAGTCCACTTCCCTCTCTTTGAACCGAAATTCTCTCCTCCTGCCACACTATCTCTTACTTTGTCAAACTTACTTAAATACTGAAAATAGCACTTATGTTCACAGCAACGGGTGTTTTGCTGAGTGAAGTTAAGGTTCGGGAATGATGTCTATCCGTACCAAACGGAGGTACACATCCTGGTATTCAAAGTGCTATTGTGCTTTGCAATCTTTTCATATTTGATTTCATTGGATAGAAATGAAATGAAGAAGAATGTCAAATAAAATGGAGAGGCACTTGGATTTGACGATAGTAGGAAGGAGGTTGTCCTTTCAGAAGGCTTTCCAGGATAGAGTTCTCGCTGATTTCAAGAAGCTGGTGACGAGCATTTTCGCTGAAATATATTATTAAATTGCAATTTACAGCGAGTAGCACTAATTTCATGCCAATCACGTATTAAATTACACCCCCCTATCTGTTGGTCGTTTCTGTCTGTCGGCCCAGTGGTTACAATTTGCGAGCCATCCATCCAAACGTGATCTCTTTGCAAATGTTTCCTTCCTGTGTAATAATAGGAGCTAAAAGATAATATCAACAAATTTACATATATAAACTCTGAACTGCAAGCTATAAACATATTTGACGCAGTAGAGCAACAAATAGTTCATATCTTCAAGGGGCTTACATTATAGGAAGTTTTACATTTTCTGTTGAAATCAAATGCGTCAGTCCGGAAACTTGTACGATAGTTCGAGTGCCGGCCAAAAAAGAATCATTACATAATGGTTATATGTTAAGGGTTGTCGCGAAGAATAATATGGCACCCCTTTTTGACATAATTTGAATACTTGAGTGGTAAGCTGAGGGGAAGGCCCATATTGCAAAAAAAAACGCATATTGTGCATTTTCCCACCAACTTCAAGAAGACCTAGAGGATCGCTGATTTTCCTCTCATCCGTTGTTTTTTCTTCCAAATGAAGTCTTTTTTTGCTCAATTTATTAGAATTGCTATAAATATAAATAAAAATAAATAAATAAATAAATAAATTATATAATCTAATTAAATGAAGTGTTAATGGTGTTGCCTGAGGCGAGGGAAGAGTGTAGTGCTGATCTGCGAGCAGAAGTGATCCAAGTAGGCGTGTAAGTGGTCCGTGGGCTCAGCAGACAGTACGGCTCGAAGCCATCCCTTAAACAATAGAATTCTGTAACAAGCGCATAATGAATGATCGGGTTGCTGGTCACATTCTTAACTGCGGTTCAAGCGACGAATAGTGTTGAAGTGAAAACGAAAGACAACCAATGCCTTGTTTCGCCCTTCAAAAAATAGGCAGCCTTTGCTGTTTAACATTGGGGATCTTGAATTGTTCGATCTGTACCTATAATATACAACCCTCTGAGGTGAAGGAAGCCTCGACCAAATTTGCGGATTCTCTAAGAAGTCAATGGGGTCTTAGCGAGATTTCCGCCGATACAGATCAGCCGCGGAAGGGGGCACGTCAAAGAGGTTGTGCTATACGGATAGGAGCAGGACAATTTGAATTCTTTGATCAGAGTTTATAAAATTAAAAGTTTCAATGGTTCCGTTATGTTCGAACACTGGATGACGACGGTCGAACGGTAAAGGTTGCAATCAAAAAAGTGACCGTCTATGAAGTCGGATTTTAAGTTGCTGATTCGGATGAAACGATTATTGATTATTCGCGTAATAAATTTGGACAACGCTTACTGCTCGATCGCTAGAACATGTTTAAAGTTTGTATTTGACAGCATAAGTTTTACAAGTTTTTTCAATGCTCTCCGACAGTTTGAGTGTGCGGCCGTCAGGTTTTGTAGGCTGAAATTGAAAAATGGAAAATTGGCATTTGAAGGGTTCATAGAGCTTACAATTCAGTTTTGCCCTGTTGCACGTCAGATGCGTCCCAAAAAAACTTCTTTGGGTAACCTGCTGAAGTGGTGGACAGGAATATAAAAGCTTAACCTTGCACTAGTCTTTGTGACGCCTTTTCTACTTGTTTTCATCTCTAAAAGATGATCTGTGAAATTATCAGTGATAGCTCAACGTTTTTATTTATGTATTAAAAATAAGGCGACCACCAACGAGGTTTTTTCTTCCTTTAACGGCGTATTGAGTTATCGTATGGCAATATTTTGCAATTGCTTCGCAACGTTCTTTGCATAGGGCACTGACGATCGATATTGCCAAACTCTTACACTGCTGCAACATTCATTGCATTTAAAGCCATATTAAATGTGACTGCGCAAACCATTCGATCTCTTGTCATATCGAAAATGCATCTTTCGACTAATGGAAGCAATCGCATTAAAGCATTTTGCAAATCAGTTTTCGCAAAGTTTGATGTAAAAGATATGAGAGGACGTACTGGAAGTGATAATTTTTCATTTAAGGGGAAGGTGGAGAGTAAAGCAGAAGGGAAGAAGGAAAGCAGAAAAATGTTCACCTCGACAGCATTCGACAGAATCTGGGAAATGGATGTGTTTGCCTGTCGAGATTCATTTGGTGGTAGTACAGTTGAAAGTGCGTCCACATTCAGTAAGCGGGCTGTACTCTTCTTGACGAAGTTGCATGCATGCTCGATACTGTTTGCCGCAAGCATTCTCTACAACACAGGTGGTGATTTTATTGGACTCTACCTGAGCTGAGTGGATAACACTGCTTTGGCGAGTGTGGCTTCTTAGCCTCTAGCCTGAAATTATCTGTGATGAGCAGCAACATAAATTTAACAACTTGAAAGGTTTAACAATTTTATTTAACCGAAATCTTGACAACGCATGTCCTTTGAGAGCTTTAATCACCTACGCAGAGGTTGAAAATTTCACCACTACACCGTTGCATTACAAAGGTTATATATATATATATATATATATATATATTATATATATATATAGGGAGAGACGGAAAAGAAAAAGTGAGAATATGTGAGTAAAGAAAGCAGCTCATCATTTACCTTAGTAGAGTCGAAGTTTTCGCTTGCAGAGCGCATTCGTTTTGAATAAACAAGAAGATCATCAGCGATTGTCTGCAACATTAGCCACTAAGAACCGCTCCAGGTTAAATAAACGAAATTAAAACAAATCCCCCATAGTTGATCGAAATAAGAACCACCCTTTTTCTTAACGAAAGCTATTAGTTCGATCACTGTATGCTGCAAATTAAAAAGCCTTTCGGAGTTGCTAACACCTTACGAGATTCCTCAGCACTTCACAAAATTGATACAGTTCCTTAGCTCGTCAACAAGTAATACAACTTGCACATTTGTATTTTAATCGAATCGGCCACTCCCACAAATCTTCCACAAAAGAGTGTGCTTTTCTAATCCGGCAAAGTGTGAACCGCGCCACCGCAGGATGTGGCCAGTCCAGTTACAGAATGTGTAGTGGTTTTTGGGCTATTCAGACATTTATAACTTTGGAATTTAATGGATAAACTTGTAACTTAATAGACCAAACGTTCTTTTAGGATTGGTTATTTTTGTCTAATCCAGCTTATTCCAGCTTCAGCGATTCCCAAGTTGAAAATATCGGGTTGATTGACATACGCAAATGTCACCTCCCCATGACAACTTTCCAAACATAGTGCTTCTTTAACGTGGAGGAGTACTAGCTCTTCAGGCTGATACTATTGACATAATAGTCTGGAATCATAAATCATTTCATATTTCAAGAATGTTCTTCGATGGAAAGGATCGCCTTTTCAAGAATCGAGAATGTCTGAACTCCTAGCCTGAGACTAACATGGTGAACATAACGACCTTGGTTTTTCACTTCTTTCATCTCAGATCTATAAAACTCTGCAGTGTTCCAAACTGCGGCAGAAACTCAGCACTCATTGTTGAGCTCGTCAATTTGAAATAAACATGTGCAATGTGTTGAATTGAGCGGAACATGCGTCTATACGTATGTATGGTTGCGTCTGTCTGCTTCAAGAGTTATTTCAATTCAGAAATCACAGAAGTCAAAATGACAGAATTTGGTAGGAACCATGAAGGTGGCCGTCCACAAAATTAAATCGACGAGAAGATCTCGGTCTTTGAAATTGAACTTCAACGATAACTCACAAGAGCGATTTTGAAAACACACATAAGCGCTGAATGTGTGTTTTGCAGTTCAAGGTGGATGAAATCTTCACAGAGAGCTTTGTGGATAGCCAAGAAGTTGACGGCTGATGGCAGAACTCGCTCATCGCACATTTCTTCGTTGTCTTCCGCTAATGCACGTAACGTCAATCGCCGACACATTGTCCTCAACCATTTTGCCCTTTTCAAGCGGTAAAAGTAGTAGTCACCGTCGTTTTGGCGTACATGTGTATATATACGTATATGACACGCAAGTGCATGTGCACCTGCGTGCATACTTGTGCATATGCAGTTTCTTGCACGCGCATACATTTGCACATGCGCACGTGTGCGTGTATTTATTTGTACATGCTTATGCAAACGAGCATGTATGCATACGTATGCGTTTATGTGTGTGTGCATACGCATATACGAGCTTGCATACGTGAACGTGTATGATGTGCGTGTGTACATCTAGCACATGTGTGCATATGCGTCCACGTGCTTTATGTATGGCCCTTTTTTATCCTCGGCACAAGAGCCATTTTCAAGGGAGATGACCCTTTAAGAACCCCTTTTATTCAGTTTTTTCTTCATCAACGACTGTGGTTGCAATTTCGTCAGATGTGAGCGTCATATAATAAAATGCACACCTTAGGGTAGTCTATTCAAGCAAATTGCAGATAACTGCAGTTTGTAACGATGAGTTATTATACTGTTACAAAATAACAAACAAGGGACATTTTAAAATTTACAGAAGACAATAAAAAATTTTCTTTACGTGCGAAATTTCATTCATTAAAATCTGAGCATGCGTTGGATAAAAGAGTCACGAATATTGCTTACTTAGAACGTTTTATTCTAGAATTTGACCAAAGCAAGTCGAGGTTCTGTGATAGTGATCCTTGCTATCTGAGTTGAGAATGATTAAGGGAGGTGCTAGTGTCGTCACTACGAATTTCCACTCACCTCCATGTATATGTCCAGAAGATAGCAGAGCCAGTAAACCACGATTCATAAAAAAACAGCTCGCCGTCTTTCACCCTGCAGCAATTTTCCATTCTATGTTAATTTAACAAAGAAATACAGTAGAGTCGAATATGTCAATGGGGATTCTTCCTCGATGCCAACGGAAAGAAGCCTTCAATGTATAGGACACTTCAACCGTCCATCGACAACAGCAGCAGAACAACAAGAGACCCTTAATGATTGTGATCGCATTTTATTTCCTACACAACGAGGAGAGAGTCCCGATGAAGTATTCCAGGACTGTGCATGTAGAAACGACGAGAACAATGCTGAATATGCATATAAAAATGTTTTGCAAGAAAAAACGAAGAACGCATGAAAATAAATGCGAAGAAGAAATAAAAGCATTAAAGCAAAGAAATAATCTTTCAATTTCTACCGCGCTTCTTTGGCGATTTTGACGAGATTTTTGAATCCTTCGAAGAGTTTCATTGTTGTCTTTGTGAACGACTCGAGACTCTCGTCACTATGAGTGTCCAATACGCGAAGTGCTGTCCGAACAAATCGACTTCCTTTTTTGCTAAGCTGAAAGTACATTAGTAAACGATGAAATTGCATTCTTACACCAATAAAGCAATGACAAAAGGCAATCTCAAATATACCCATACATGTGGCTTTTCAACTTTCATGATTATTGCCATATCCATTCCGGTTAAAAACAAACTCACCAGTTTTCTCATCTGCTTCGAGCGAAATAAGTATTTGTTCGGCATGAAATAAACAACTAGAGGTCGCTGATGAGAGTGAAATCGCTATCGAATGTAGATAAACGTCGTGGTTATTCTTCGAAGCTAATTAAAGTTGCTTTCGTAATTACGATGCAAAACGTAAAAAATTGTAAAGTGGCGTTAAAGTTTCAGTGGATCGCCTAATTTTCTAAGGTGACTAAACGCCGCCAATGGTCAAGTTTATTTTCGTTGAGAACGACGAAAGCGAAATGCATAGCTCGTGGATGGCAGCGTTTGCATGCTTACATAAGCGTATATTCTAGAATTGTTGAACAGGGCGAAAAATATAACCTTTTGATCAAGAGTTGCAAACACAACTCCAATATAGGAGATATCGAAGTAACCAAAGAAACCGATATAAGGATCCGAGAAAAACGATAGTGAATTGGTCAAAGATCGAACCGCATTTGGCAAGTCAGACTCACACTGTTCGGCCCAATCGTTAACCTCTAACTTAACTTATTCTAATTATTAGGCAACGAGCAATAATACGCATCTTAATTACCGTACAAGCAGAGTGCTTAAAACGTTGTTCACTATCTCCAATCTATCTATTGTGTTCATGGGAATGCCGAAAGACAAATTTTATCTTTATTCGTTTGTTTGATGGGTTTATTTATTTTTCGAATTTATTTTGTTTTAAATGCCCATTTTGACGCAAATTTTTATGCACACAATAGAAAGACGCTTCCTCAGTGATTATTTCCTTAAAATATTACTAAGGCTTAATGATTGAAAGTCGATAGTTCTGTAAAATTTCTGATATGAGAATAAATTAACAAGTTCAAAGTGAATACGATAACTCGAAAAGTCTTTAAAAATATCCTACGCTTGTCCGCTTCGTATGCGCCTTTTTGGCTGAGTGTTCGTATCGTTTGTCAATGTGTTTCTTCAATAATTTGCCTACTTGCGGCACAGAAACGTCAAAATAATCAAATCTAAGAGAGTTGAAGTGACAAAAGAATACTGAGTTATGAATGAGACACAAATTGATGTCGAATGGTGGCGAGATACTATAAGATCACCGATACCTGAGACGTAAATTTCACAATAGCGCATTTTTCTGATAGGTGTGACCTATTAAAAATAATATTTGAATGACGTTCACATTTAGGGGATTTACCTGGAGCACTCTTTGAAGTTCACTACGAAACATATCAACCGGCGATTGCAACGTGAAATGTCGCCAGAGTTCAAGATTCCTTATTGACACCGCTAATCTGTAATTGCTTATTGACAGCTATGTGAAGCGAAAAGGCTCACTCTATCATGCTTTCCTCACATTCATTCTACGTTCACCAACGTTGTTGTCGCCTTTGTCATATGCGAATGAAATGATGAAGGCACCTTGTGAGCCAGGAAAGCCCATTTAATCACACAACCACTTTGTGCTGTAAATGTTCTGATGGGAAATTTGAGGAGGGGAGGGAACGGAGAGCAATTCCACTTCCAATTTAATTTTTGATGAAGTGTTTCAAATAATCCATGCTAGTCATACTCGTATTATTTTATACTTTCTTTAGTTAATATGGTAAAGAGTCGACAATAATAATCCTATCAACGCGATTGCATTAAATGCAACAAAACGAACGAAATAAGTACTCACTCAATTCTTCGACTGAAATTTGGGATTGGATTTTGCTGAATTGGCAGAAAAAACCTTATTGTTTGATCGGAATGCAATGTCTTTCTGATGAATCTCTTCGCTGCAAGTGATAATCGAGCAGTCTAAAAGTTATATCGATATAATCCTCCATCTTTATTGCATTAATCGTCATCATTTGTATTCGGTTCACTCTTTAAAAAATAATTCAAATGTTCTTAACAGCGTTTGATGGAAAGTTTTCAGGACTTATGTTGAATTTACAGCTTCATTTCGATGTTAGCAACTTCGATGTTATCGTTTCATGGTTAACGATCGCATAAACAGATGAGAAAACGCACATAGGATGGTTTCAAAACTTGTTAAGTACTGTGAAATAATTGTTTCGATCGTTATCGTATAACCAATTCTAACTCTTAAAGGAAACAGGAAGAAATTAAAATTGCTGATGCTTAGATGTTATTAGCACTAATAGACAGCTAGCTGTGCGATACTCTAAATAAAAGAATACCACTAGCGAGCACAGATCCACGTCCGAATGTGAGCAGGTGCGAAGCTGCGTGATGGCGAGGGGAATTGCACGTTCACTCAGTGAAATTTCTTTGTGACTCCATTCCAGAAGCACACATAGAATCCTTTAAGAAACGTATTCAATTGCAACGTTTTTTTTAATTTGAGATGAGCAATCGCTATCCTTTGAGCATAAACTTCTGTGAGTGACACACATCAGACGTTTCACTTGTTCAGAGAGGTAAATTACGACAGCAAACTAAAATTATGAAAGTGCCAATTTTTTCCAAAAAATGTGGCGACATAACGGCACTTTCTGCGTTCAATCCCTCAATTATATATGATGGCCCTGTTCAGCTGTACCGGACAAAGTAAAACAAATACCGTCGTCTATATTCAGGTACATGTAGATTGAATGCTGGGCAAATTGTCGGCCAGCTTCATAAAGGGCGAATATGAAATCTGAATAATCCACTAGCACTAGGTTAACGCTCTCGGCGAATTTATTTCCATATGTTGAAGATTCGTACTGAATAAAGCTTACATTATTCTCTTATAAATATATGGTAAAGCATTGAATTTGATGGAATGATCCAAAATCGCATCACCCGCATCGCTCAAATCACCATCGTATTCACGTGATTGATAACGCTGTAAACAGCATCCGTTTGAACTGTCTTTGTTCTGCGTTAATGCCTTCCAGTATACAATACTTTTGCAAAATTCTTATATCACTTTTCAGACGTCAACAATTAATGATACATAGATGGCGTAGTTGTTTAGGTTAATATGTTTGTATCGGGTACGATAATGAGAGATGTTGACCGTTGGTGAGCTTGTTACTTCAAAAATACAATTACTTGCTTAGGAAAAGGTAAAAAACAAAGCACTTAGTGCATCCCTCTCAGAGAGAAAGACAGAGGCAGCGAAAGAAGGAGAAAGAAATAGAAATATGATAGTTCCATGCATGCAAAACTACGACTGCAGCCTTTAAAGCCGTAGATCGGCGAACATAATGATTTTTACTCTGCCATCATTACGAACTGCAGTTCGTTTATCAGCGTCGGAGATAGGTTTCTTATGCTCCTAAAAAATCATCTGATCACTAATAATTAAGAACCTCCCCCCCCCCNAACCCCCCCCCCCCCCTCCCCCTCAAAAAAAAAGAAAAGTATTCTTCAGTTCACTTTTACTAACTAAGGCTTTCAGCAGTTTAGAATTTAGCTAGACATTTCTATATTCAACGAATTAAAATTTCAGAAAAATTCATGCATCCACCATGTTCAGCAATTCAGTCAGTTTTTTTTTTCTGCGGACAAAATTGTATTTAAATTTTTGCATTCCAGGTGATATGAATGCAATTGAATATCTAATTTCTGCAAAAATACTTCCAGGTGAATTTCGCTTTATCTTTTTTTCAACAAAACATTCTCTAGAATAGCTAGAGTGGTTTCGGATGAATGCATTTTAAAAGAAATCATTGCAATCAACGAACCTCACATTGCAATTCGGCATCTGCTTCAGCAATACATTTGGTGAGTTCACAGAAATCATTGGCAATTCCCTCTGACTTTATAATCATATCATGACATGGCAATCCCTTCGAAATCCTCTAAAACACAGCTTTGACCCTCGTCATTACCTTCTGATTGCAGCTAAAATATTCACTTAGGACGTTTCAATATCTCGTCCATCTAGAGCTACTTGAAAGAGTTTATAGAAAGAAAATTTTTTCATGTGGTAATAAGCTGTTATAATATACGAAGAATATCTCAGGCGGAGCCGTAAAGCGTTTGAGATGGAGCGAGAGAGTCTGTAAAGCACAGCTGAGAAGCACGCGCCTTAGATGCCGTCGATGCATAAAAAGGTTTTTTACATGTTTCTTACCTAGTTGCAAACTTTTGAGGCAATCGGTGGCAAAATTAATTTCGACGCTTTGTCCACTACGTTTTTTGCTGAACGTCTTGCGCTACCTTTGAAAATTGCCTATTTATAACAATATATAAACATGTATGGTAGAGCGCCCGGCATTAGTGATTCGATACGGCCTTTATACACTTCACTGATATGACTGTGTTGTCGTTTTTATGACAACAATTAGCCGATGAGAGTACTCTGTTTCTAACCATTCTCATAGACGAAAACAACACTAATATAATGTTTTTTTAATGGTTTGTTGGAGCCGTCCACTTAGTTGTCCCCTATTTTTGGTGGATTCTGAATAGGTTGAAGGCTACGATAAATTGGGAGTTGAATAAAACAAAAACGTTTGCATATGAATAATGCTTAGCGATGAAACCGACCAGAATACGAAACGTGATAACAGAGTTAGGCACAACGATCGATAGGGAATGCTGATTCCATGCGTTCAAACGGCAGTGTGATAGTAATATCTGATAAACGGAGTCAGAGTATTTGCGTCGCAATCTGCATCAAAGTTCATATTTTTTTGAGTAATGAAAATTCATCTATCGATTGCACACAAAATTTAAGTAAGACTCTGTGAAATCAATTATAAATCCTATAAGTTTCAACTTTCCCAACTTGTGAAGTTTATGTGACCTCAAGTTGATGTGCGAGCCAAAGGGATGAGGTTCATACTTGAGGATCTACGGTATCGTTGCATTCACTCATTTGAAGAAGCGAAGTGATGAGCGCTGCTTTTGTTCAACGCTTGCATACTACTGTAACGCGCCTCCGATCGCAAGCTAACATAATCACCTGTCTTCACAAATCATTATTCATTTCTGACAACTTCCCGAAAAATACTATTTTTTTATAGAACACTAATTAATTCTGTACTCTTATAACTCATCATGAGCCAATCAGAAGTAATTCAAGCATTTGCTACCTCTTTTCCACCGATGTAAATATAGTACCGTTTTTGTTAAAATAGACCAAAGTTGATGGAACGATAGCGTTTTATCAATTTAGCTATATGAATGATACTTGCCTCTTAAGAAAAGAATTTGATTTGTGGATTTTATGACTCGTGACTGTGTTTCCAAGTAGGGTAGCGTCACTGCTAGATGAAGTTGTCCTCGACGAACCATCCTCATCCACGCGACATATCGTTAGCGTACGACTTGTCGATTCGCCAAGATCTCTGTACATTTCTTGTTTTCGATGCTTATTTATCTTTCATTCGTATTAAATGATATTAGAGTTACTCATTCGCAACCGTATACTCCCCGATTCCTATCCCAACTTGATCTTATGTATTCAACACTCTAGATTCAGTTGAAGTTAAATGCACATTTGACGTCTGAGCATATTAAGTGTTTTGCTCCCCCCACTAAGTGCCAATTGAAACTGAATTTAGATGTTTCAACAATTACATCTGCAATTTCCTTTTCAAAAAAGAAAATAAAAAATAAAAAAATTGAACTAATAACATATCACTTTATCATAGAAAGATGCAGATAGTATATGCTGTTTATTTCATGTGATGAGCAAACTTTTTTGAGAAAATTTTAAAGAAAGGTTTAAATAGAAATAATTGCAAAAAGAGTTTGCTTACTATTTAAACAAATAAAGCAACAAAACTCACAATACACAATTCTCGGGTGGATTCGCCACAAGATAATGCTCTGCACGGAATCGTCGTTCATCATTGCCCTCTCTATAAAGTTAACGCTATAGCATGAAGTTGCATTTTGGCTTATGCTAGATCTGCATTTAAACATTTATAATACTCACTCCTCTAGATGGTACCACTATTTCGATCGTCACATATCACTAACGGAAAATTGGCACTGACATCAATCGAAATCATTAAGAAGAACATGCGAATTGAGTGCATCTGAAATGCTACATCTAGATGAATGTTTACTGTTCCATGCAATGCAGATGTTTTTAAAAAATTGTGCGTAGATCATAATTCTCGAGGTATGACGATAGGATGATGAGAAAGTATTTCAATCTAAAGTAGGAGAAGTGAGGTGCAATTATCAAAATAGCAACATTGGGATTGCACTTGAAAGAGCAATAATGAAATACGAATGAGCAGCAAGTTGAGCAATTGGTTAGTAAAAAGTACTTTTTATTTCAGTGCATCGAAATTAGCTTCTGGACAGCAGTATAAATAAATTCTCTGCAAGAGAATATAAATTCACTAAAGGAATGACTTTTATTGTATTTGATATTTTGTGTCGTCAGGTATGCCTTTTTTCAGCTCAAAGAATCAACTCCTTTCTTAGCTCTTCTCTCTTAGAGAATTAACAATGTGTTCGGAGTTAGCGAAGATTTGTGTATATTACAGCTATATAAGAAAATCTTTTCACAATATCTTGAAAGAGTTAAACAGATAACCACTGAATTTGCACCAAAGTGTGCTTTTCTGAGGATCACCTTTTGATAGAAATTTGAAAATATTTGTGCAAATTATATGAAGCTTTTAAAGTGGATACATATGTGTGAAAATTCATTGAAAAACCTACTCTTGAATAACGACGACAAAATTATGTGGTCTTTCACAGGACAATCGCAATTCGATAGCGAACCGAGTCTGCAATCACTCTTTGAATGGAGCGACATAAGAAATGAGGAGACAGTTAATCAAAGGTTTGATCAGAAATCTTCCATGAACATAACAAATAAGAAATAGATGATGAAATGTATCAGCGCGCTTAGCAAAATATGCTTCCTGTTTGAAGATTAATATAAGCATAGTTAGGCTTGAACAGTATATATAAATGGCAGAAAAAAGGAACATAATCCTTTTCACTTGCACATTTCATAGAGCGGATTTTCTGAGTCTTGAAAATAGGATGCTATGCATTAGAGCACTAGAGGGAATCTTCAAAAAACGGTACGGCAACTCAAAAGAACACTGCACTTGAGGATTGCTGGACGATTAACGACGTTCCACGAGCGGAACTCCGAAAGCTGCTTAAATTCCTCAGTTTCGTAAACGGAATTTCCGCACAAACCTTATATATATGCATATGCGCACACGTAAACGCTCAAAGGTATATAGCTAGGCTCTCCCCTATCATGATCAGCGTTCAAGCTAGAACATTGCGTAGATACTTTAAAATCCTCAACTTTATATTTTAGATGCGCAAATTTTTTTGCAAATATTGCAAAAGCGAAGATGAATGGAGAGGGCAAATGGCTAAATATTGACAGTGAATAAAAAAGCTTGAAGAAAGGTCTCGAAGATGAAGAACAGCCTTGTCCTCTTATCCAAGGTTAAATTACTCACCGTTTGAAATCAATGAAAAACTTTACCAGATGATCGATTTCGAACACGATCGCATTGTGTTCTTCATCGCTATAGTTAACAGCCTGCAAGTAAGCAATGACATCGATACCATATGCAGACTAGTTTACACCGACTCGCCACACAGTTTTATAGGGTTATTGCACGAAGTAACTTTACGCTCGAAATGCTCCCAATTTGTGAATATTACACTTTCTTTGATGAGTTGAAGCTCACTCTCTTTGAGTGATCATTACATCGAACAAGGTGCTGAACATCGGTGACGATTGAACGAGCTGTAATAACGTATTTGTAGAACGGTTGCACCAATCTCAGGTATAGAAGAAGCATTTATTGCGCTGAGTGACGATAAGCCAGAGTGGATTGAAGAAGTGCAACGACTTTAATGAACGTTTTGAAGTGTTGACATTATGAAGTTTGTGCCACCTATGTGTTGCACTAATTGCATATTGTCAACATTCACCGCAAAGCAGAAGCACCATCATGCTAAAATTGCAATTTTGAATGCAATCTCAATCAACATGTGCGAATCACCCTCTCACTCTTAATTTTATCTATCTCCTCTGTTAGTATGATTGTATTTTTATAGACGATTAATTACGATTGATTAAATATTTTCTCCATTAAAGTATGATCATTCGATGTGTCAAAACAAACAGCGAATTAGTGAGATTTTAATTTAAATTCTGCAAAGTAACAATGCTAAAGTGAAGTGCAAACCAGTGTAAATTTAAAACTCTTCAAAGAATAAAAGAGAATAAACTAGAATAACATAGAACAGCATTGACAAAGAAGTAAAATATGCGGAAAAAAGTTTGATATTGAAATAAACAAGTTGAAAAAGGTTTTAAGAAATTACCTGTCGGAGATATTCAAGCAATTCATATGGTCGACAGCCCACTCGTTTATCCTGCTCCGAGTAGAGGATTGACGCTACAACTAAGCGATAGCTCTCTGCATGCATTGTCGGTCTTATCAGTTATCACGACGCTCTTCCCCCTACACGACTTACTCACAACACGTTTCATATTGCATAAAGGAGAGGGCTGCCTACACTTTGTGGTAATCGTTTTGCTTTTTTTTGTGCAAATTTGCAAAATGCGTTTTCAACAAGCACATTATACACGATAAGGTGATCTTCTATTTCGTAGGTTTCATCGATCCATCAATTTCAAACAGAGTTCTTAGACATTTAAAGTTGCTTGAATAATTGCATTAACTTTACAGTGATTGCACTTTCATATCGTACAAGCTGAAATGCATAAATACTTTTTTAGATGATTTGTAGAAGCGGTCAGTTCGGTTTGAATGTATTACCATTATTCTGCACAATTTTTGACAAATTGCGAAATGCAAAAAACACATCACGTCAGTCTTTGTGGCAGGTTTCCCCATTTATTTTTTCGATTATGGATCGTAACTGAAAGCAAAACATCAAAGGTTTTCGCATAGATGAGAAGGAAGAATCATCGGTTTTAATAGCCTAAAAAGTGAGTTTTGAAGGAATGTTGTTGTATTTCGAGAGGGAAGAAGGAACTTTTTAGTGGAACTGAAGCAGAATCGTTCCATCGTTGCATTATAACATGATGTAGCTATCACCATTTCCTCCTGCTGCTTTATTGACATTCGGTGGGCTCTATATCAAAACTGCGGCTTTTTTAATGAGTTGTATTCTTGTTTAGAGATGTTGCTTTTGCCTCATCCAGCGTTTCCTTACTCTAGCTGTGCTTGATCCGCTCGGAGAGTCTGGACGCTGATGAAAGCATAACTTCAGCAGTAAATGTCAAGCTCTCTTTGCCACCCTCCTCCCCTCCACCTAGCCACCCACCTTTTCCACAAGATGAAAGCACTGCGAAATTGGGGTCTGCAGATAAACGACAGGTGCAATTTGCAGCATCCACTGAACTACTTTACATTCTTCTTATGCCGCTTTGTTGCGATTGGCATGCTCATGCCTGTAACTTCTACTGTCATCTTATTCGCTCAAATCAAGTAAAAACGAGCCGCGTCGCTAGAAAACGATCAGCTGAGCAAGCGATGTCTTTATATGAGATACGATTTTGTGCTGTAAGCGCATGAGCAAATCGTTGAAGTGATATTCTCTCTGAGAGCCATGAAAGAGATAATTTCGTTCACAAGTTTATAGGAGTTATCAAGTTGACGCATGTGGGGGTTACATCCAGAAGCATCCACCTGCATTCTCGACCATATTGACTCTATCGGAATTAGAACGTTGAATACGTTAAAATTTGGATCATTGCCACTATATTTGCTAGTGTATGCGTAAGAGAAGTAACATAACGCCACCTAATGAAGCTTTATCCGCTGTTCGGTGGTGACCTGTTTCACTTCGAGCATCGTTGAGTCAGTGGTGGTTTTGTTGGGAGTGTGGAAGTTGGAAAGCAGAGGGGAGGACTGGGGTTGTTCAATTGTTGTGGATTTCGTTTTATCGGGCGGTTGTTGTCGTTCATATTTTCGTTTCTGCCGGACCGCAAAGGCTTGATAAATATGTTTGCCGTTACAAAACCTCTTAATTGCACGATGAAAACTGCATCCAACATTCCATTGCTTTATTATAATTATGCAACATTTGCGCTTCCGTCAACAACGTTTACAGAGTCTGATATCCCACACCGTCAGAGTACTAATTAATTTTGAAAGATTAGGTGTCGCTAGGATGTAGCCTTATCCTTGTCCTTAAATTGGTGTTTAGTTGCTGGCGGCGCAATTGTCGCAGCATCTTTTTTAGAATTTTGCTTTCGTTATTGAGAGAGTGTATGTTAAGACTGCACCGGAATTCCGTTTCCAGTTTTTGAATGTTGGTCGCTTGTGCTTGAGTTTCGATTACTGCTGTGATGTAGAAGGTTTCAGTGAAGATTGTGACGAATCGATCTGTTGTCAATGCTAGGAATACGATCGTATGTATCACCTTTGCGCTCTATGGCGCGAGGGTTGGCAACAGTTGATAAAAGCGTACCGGTGACGCGATTGCATGACGCTAAGCGGAAGTCGCTGGAGGAGGTGCTGCAACCGACACTAGCCAAGACCAGCGTCACTGTTGTTGGCGAATATGATGAGGTCGGTGTGATTTCCTTTTTTCATACTCATATGAAGCTTTCGTATTGTTTAACGATTGCAATTTGTGTATTTTTGCAAGTAGAAGCAGTCCTTGCTTTCTTATCTCACCGCATACCTTTTTTAATTGTTAGGGAAGTAATCCTTAAATTCTGTTCATCTCGCCGTGATTCTACGGTCACTAAAAGGGGGGTGGGGTGAGGTAAAAGGCATCTGCCATTAAAGGAGAGCACTTACGGCTTTTTAGTGGTTTTGTAAGTGCGTAGAGAGAATGGATTTATGGAAACAAGTCGATTTATCAATCGAAGTAACCGAAGCAGTTTCGCGGCACTTAACCAACGGGTGGTTGCCATGTTTAATTCTTTGTAGCGAAACCTCACACCACTCACTGTGGCCAGTTGGCTTTCTTCTCCTCTGTAATAATTCGTTCTTCTTTGAAAGCATCTCATTTTCGATTAGTATTTGATACGTTCGCAGTTTTTTTGTATTATTTTCTAGGCACAAGCATTTCTATTTTTTAGATGGAAAATAGAAAAAAACTTTTTTACATAAGATTTTCACAACTCTATGCAAGAAGTCTAGTAAAAGAGTAGAGAGAAGGCGGACGAATCTCACTGAGAGTATCAGCGCTTTTATCGTAAATAAAACTCGTGCAGTCACCAGGAACGTTGATTCATAAATCCAACGCGACCTATAGTTAGACTATCACCGGAATAATCGTTTGATCTCTGCTGATACCGGACCACCTTTTCTTATGTGCCATTTAAACCGTAAGGTCAGTGGGTGATGTTTTTTGATGACCGGCTGGAGATATAAATTTAAACAGAAAATTTGTCGAATCAAGTATCAAATCAGGAATTAGCCAGAAATTGAAGAAGAAGGATGCATACATGTGCAGTTATGGCATATTCATGGCGGACTGCCTTATAAGTTTTGTCGTGGCGTGCCATACTGTTTCATATATCGGTTTAGTTTTTACAGTCCCGTTATGGTGTAATACTGTACTGTCCTGAGTGTTCATTAGTGCCATTCTTCTTCAAATGGGTTTTCGAGCAAAGTCATTTGTTTTTAGTTCATAATTTTTACTGAAAAGGACATGCGGTAGAGGGATAATGGGTTCAGGTGATGGATATTGCGGGTGTTCCCGAAGAACACATGGAACAGCGCATGGCTCGTATTTTCAAGCCAGCACGTGAAGCGACACAGTCTGGTTGGAACAACACCAAAGCCTGGAAGATCGAACTGGATAATCGTGAGCGTTGGGAAAATCCACTCATGGGCTGGGCAAGCACGTCAGTCACTTATTTCATATCTTTTTTCATTTGCTGAAAAAGCCTGCTGATATACAATTTCGACAGGTGAGTGTATTTTGGGAAGTTTTGCCGGCCATTTGCTTCTATAATGAAATCTGCATACTGGATTGCTGCATATGCAGAGTTAAATCGAATTGCGTTCCCAATAAAGCGTCCGTTAATAACACAACATGACTGCATAACAGCATACTGCACTTGTGTTCTTTGCGTGGAAATAGTTTCCTTTCCCTCGTTTCAGGTTTGACAATTTGCGATTAGTTGTTTTGATCGTAATTTATGAACGTTCACTTAAAGACGATTAATTAGGTTGCATATTTAGATACATGTTAATCGAAAATAAACTGAGTATGTCTTAGGTGTTTTGATATGTTTTACATTTGCTTATCAAATGTTTTGAGAGGTTTGTGGCATATGAAATAAGAGTGAAGTATGGAAAATGGTGTGGAACTTGACCCATATTTGCTTCCCATCCCCCTCCACTTCCTTTCCTAAAGTTGCATCAAGCGCGTAGTTAAGAAAAGCAGCAGTTGTTACTTCTATGAGACTGCAGAAGTTCCATCAACTTTTGGATGGGTTGCTTCTTAGGTTT
>QEWY01000133.1:457376-475091 GCA_006503575.1 Baylisascaris schroederi | reverse complement strand
ATATATATATATATATATATATATATATACATATATACCTAAAAATAGCAACACAATTTCCTTCATTTACCAAAGTCGATCATATTTATGGGAGATATCCGCAGAAGTCAAAAATTTTGCTTGAATCATCGAATGGATTTGGGAGCTATCTGCTTTGCAAAGAACGAGAGTCATACCCAAAGGATATGATCTTATAAGACAATCGTTGATTGCAAAAAAAAGAAACAAAACAATTGTGACACTCATAATAATGAAAGCAATGCGATTAAATCAACAGGCTTTGCACTTTCCGTTCAGTTTGCATTGAGTCGTCAAGTATGATTACTTCCATTCACCGGAGTTAACTGGTCACTACAGTTCAATATTAACGGATCAAAAAAAAAAATAATAATGCAACTTCTATGAGGAAATAACCCAATTAGTTGAACCAAAAGAGAGAGATGGTGATCACATTCGGGATTTCATATTTTTTCGACGATTCAATCCCAAGATGTTTGAGACTTTCATTTTTTTTTCAGTGAATATTTATCGACCGATTTCATTTGACTTCTTGAAAATCCCAAATCACTCCACTTCCCAACTAAGAGAGGGGTTGTCCTTATGATTTATAACAAAAAAAAAGGCATTTAATTGAAGAGCGCAAGAAGTAATCAATAAAGAAATCGATTGCAATAAATAGAAATATTTCATTCAACTCTTTTTTTTCCAATATTACTCATATAATTTAAGCATCAAATATCAATTAGGGAATAGATAAAATACAAACGATACGCAAAAATTCAATATTATTGAGCAAAATTTATGTGCTAAATTCATTGTTTAGTGTATCATTGAATAGCTATCCTTATTGAATAGAATACATATAATTTCTGATTTGTTTTTAGCTTCAATTCTCTCATTAAAAGGCCTTTAAATTTTCATTTTCTATGCGAGGTTTTAAAGGGGGTTTTTTCTTTTTAATTTCTTCTAGTTTCTATACAATTGAATGGATCTTCCATCTAATCAAATAGGAATAGACGAGAATTTTCTACTTCAATTTTAAATCTCTTCCCATATTTCTGCTTTTAGATGAACGCAACTCATGTCGTTACTGTAGATTTAAACGATGCCTCGAGGTCGGTATGGATCCAAAAGGTATTGCTTATTATGCTCGTTCATAGTTTTTTATTTATATGATATATTACGGCAATCTTCCCCTTATGCGCATACACGCGCGTGTGTCTACCTGTCTTCTCGATGATTCCAACTTACAAATAAAATTTTAACAGTCAAAATACTGCCCATCGATTTTCCTTCAAGGAATGAAAGAATTCATTGACCCACCGATTTTCTTTTATGGAATGAAAGAATTCAGTGCTACGAAATGCAGAGAAATGTCTACAAATGGTAACACTGATGTGCGATTGTCGAGGAAACGACAGCTTGTTCACAAAAAATCCATCAGAATTTTTCATAGTCTATCTTCGAGTGTTTTTGATGACCAGTGAAAACTTGTCGTCGCAGACAGGGACGAACCCGCGACCCCTATCTGCGGACAAATTTTCATTAGTCATCAAAAACATCGAATTGTCATTCTCAATGTGAGCCGGGCTTCACTCAACTTATAGCTCAAAATATTCTACATATGTCTATTTTCGTTTAGATTTTTTTTTTGTGGAATTTCAAAATAAATCTTCAATTAGAAATTATTAATTGTCTATTAATACATTTTGCTGCATTTTTTTTTTCTAAAACATACAAAAATATGTTCAATTTTTCTCTGCGATTATCTTTTTTACTCTCTACAAAACCTTTTAAAATGGAATAAATTTTTGCCCGTAATTTTTCCCACCGAAACTTTTGAACTCGACGACTGCACTAGTGTTCCCATCTCGTAACTTTAATATACAGCGTCACGTAACATTTTGGTTTTGATTGACTTGCTGAGTATATAAATGAATTGGCGTGTATCACTTTCGTGTGTGTTTTTATTTTAATGACAGTCTTTAAACAGTATATAACATAATGCATTAGGGAAACGATGGATCATAGAAGCTTATAATACAACTGATAGGAATTAGCAACCTTTGGAACGAACTTCGATGACTTTAAATCGTTGATTATATTTTGAGCATTTTTCATGAACGTTTGAACTTAGTATCTTGGTTATTCCATCGAATATTTAATGTTTCATGTTCTGAGGTTGATATGATCATATCACATATACCCAAAGAGGATACCTTTGGTAGGATTCTCGATAGCCGAACATGTAATGGTCTAGTAGGCGCGTAATTGGATGCACATCGTTACTGCCTAAAGTAATATGTAATTATCTTCTCATATTGGCATACCTCGGGAATCGTTTTACCAAATAGTTTGTGCCTGTCTGCCATGATCTATTAGTGGCTAATTTATACGTCGGCCATGTTCCGCTCAATTTTGTTGCTTCCTTTTCTCTCGAATATGTTCGAATATGGTGTATAATGAAAGACACACGAATTTAATAGTTTCCTGCTTATCGCTTTTGAACGTTTCTATCAAATAGAGGTTTTTTGCTACATAACGTACTGTGTTTGATGGGTTGTCTTCGTGCCTAAAGAAAGTCGATGACTGCCATTGTAACTTATCAGAATTTAACTAGTAGTTTCCTTTAACTAAGAGAGATGAGCAAATTTTAGCAGTTCGTCCAGACAGAGATGCCACCGGACGTCACTACCAAACGAGAGCACGTCGCTCGAAACTACTCAACGGTGAGAGTACTATCGAAGAGACACCGATTGGCGATGATTGGAGTCGCAAATTGCCAGTTGATATGCGAACCACACTCATGCAACTAATGAACGTCGAACTTATGGTAAGACTACATCGCTATAGGATCCTTTTCGTATCGGTATTATAAACAATTAATATTACTACCATCATATGAATAAAAATACCAAAATAGATCCATATGAAACAACAAAGAAAGTTTAATTTAACTCATCAGTTAACCATTGAATAGGATGATTGGACATAATATCAAACATTACATAGTGCACCTAGCAAATCTTTGATTGCTAGATGCACTAGTATTTTGCTATCTGCTTCAATAGTATTGAGATTTCTTTGCATTTCTTGAAGATTCAATATTCTCCTAGAAATTATAGCTACTAAATCTGATGTTATGTGTCCATTGGAAGTCGGACTTTGAATATTCACAAAGGCCAAAATGCAGCAACAATATTTATTGGATTCTCAATTTAGCCATTGAGACAAGGCGATGAGTTCTTAAAAAGATTTCAGGTGAATAATGGGGATACGCATTGCAATGCGAAGGAAATGTATCCATTACCGTATACATCATTGCGGCAAATCCTTGACGATCCTTCGCTTCTTGATGGGAAACGAACTGAGGTGGGCAACTTAATAATCTACGATATATCTTCGCTATCACTCTCCCCTAGCCATATACCTTCTTTTCTTCCCCCTCCCTCCTTGCTCAGGAATCAGTCTTGCAATGCGTCCTATCACTTGCCGAGCGAAGATGCTATGCATCACCTCGAACCATGCGTTGTTTCTGTGTTAAATTTTGCCAATTTGCATGCATCAGTCATTTCCGCTTTCCTAATTCATATTCTAGGTATAAAATCACATTCGATCACCTTGATATTTTCTCGCTGAATGCTGCCTATACCCGAAAATGAAGGTTTAAAGATAGTGGAATTCCACATACTAGTATTAATTTTATTGGTTTCTTATGATGATTACCGAAAATAATCCCTCGAAGATTCTTTGCCTATAAACCATTTTTGATGTGTTTACTCAGAGTGCATCAGATTCTAGATGCGTTACGAAGCCTATCGGCGAGTGGAATGTGACGAATTGATAGCAATTGCACATAGGCGATTAATTGCTGTTATCGATTGGATTGATCACCTTTTCCAGATCATGGAATTGAGTACAACTGACGACAAGGTGATTTCTACTTCAAGCATTTCACTTCATCAACCCTCAATTTAGGTTATATTAATCCATCAGTGCTATTTTTTAATTACTGATTATATTATTTTTTTTAGGTTATAGTTTGTTTACAGCTTCAAATCGATGACAAGAATTATAAGGAGAATAAATAAGGAAGTTATAAATTAATAAACAACTCAAATAAATGAGGAAATTAAACATATGAATATAATATAAAACGCAAAATTGGTTTAGCTGAAATTTAATTGACAAAAATTATGAATATGCAGAATATATTTTTGTGCTAACGAGAAAATTAGGTGCTAGTAAATTCCCATCTTATAATATACTAATATTTCCTCTTAGTATTAAATTAATTGACTTTTCGAGTTGATTTCTTTTCAGTTGGCTTTAGTGAAATTTGGCTTTGCACCGTTGACAATCTTCAGTTTTGCGGCTCAAACAGCAAAATCAACACGTGACAATGATATTATATGTTTATGCAATTTTGGTTATGTGCCTCGATATGTTCATCGTATTTTCAATGAACCTTAGTAGGTTATTAATATCTGTTAATTTCAGTGATCATTACTTAGAGGGCCATTGAAAGTCTCTATAAATAAGGCAGTTATTTTTGTATGAATAGAGCGAAATTTAATTTTGAAGTATTTAAAAGTATCTCAGTAAATTTTACAAATACCAAAATAAGTGAAGCGCCAGATTCTCTACACCAGTAAATTTTTTCACAACTTCACAAATTTGCAACTTGTTAAAAATTAATAGGCTGGTTGTCTAAGATAAATATAGTAGAATCGAAGCTGTTTTATTAATAACCTACTATCAATTTTTATTAATCTATTACGAAATGAAAGAGAAGAAAAGATAAGAGTNTTATAAAAGAAGAAAGATTTCCAGGAGTAAAATGATCCCAAAATTTTCGGAAAGACATTAGAATTGATTCCCCCGGGTCAAGATCCTCGTGTTACAAGGAGGTTCCAAGATTTAACCATTTTAGGGAAAATTAAGGAATCGAGAGTTCAAAGGATCCACAGAAAGAAAATCGATGATTTCGAGACTCTGGGACGAGCATTACCACAAATTACATTGAAAACTACTGTTTGTTCGCTGATTGAATTATATTTGCTACTAATAACTGCAATCATTATTTTAGATTCTCGGCAATGTGATGTACGAAAATCTTCAATTTGTGCAATCGTTTGGAAGGCAAAATGTTGATGCATTATTATGTGAATTACTCGATAATATAGAACCAGTTGATGATCGTGGAATATTTCTACATTCGACGGATAGTTGCAGTGATAGTTCGTCGACATCTTATAATACCGTGAAGCCATCATCATCGTGTTCATCAATTTCTTCACTTATTAGCCATACGAGTCTATCATCTTATGAATCTCAAACACATAGTGACGAAACTCATAATGACTCTGAATCCGAAAGCTTTCAGTAAGTTGAAGATTCTCTTAGAGATATTAGAGAATTGATTGCAAATTATTATATATTTTAATGATAAAATTGCTTATTTATGGGAAAACAAGTTGGGTTAATGTACTTGCTGTTATAACTAAAAATTGCATTAGTATCGAATCTTTTTTCGATTTCTTATATCCTTTTTAGCACAAAATTGGTCGCATATTCTTTGGAAAGTATTCCCCGTCCTTCTTAACTTGGTTTAGAATGGGTTGGCAGTGTCTTATGCAGAAGAATATTGGCAAGGATTTCTGCTCTAGAAAGAATCCTCTACCCTTTAAAGGACCGTCTTCAAGGTGGAGGAACACTCTTTAGAGGGATCCAGTTCTCTTTTTGCTAGGAACTTCATACTTAAGAAATTCTTTTCATTTCTGGATGAAAATATCTGGTAAGATATGAAAGCGTAATAAAGAAAGGTGCACTTTTAAAAGTTTTCAAGAAAATAAACAATAGCAAGAATGAGAAAACATATATAAATGTCAAATATTTATTTTTATGAGGAAGTGTATTAAAAGAAATAGTCAAATATTTGTATTTATGAGCAAATAGAGAATGATCGTTGAGATATTATTCATTTTAACGAATACCTATAGAGAAGTCAATTGTATCGCATGTTTTATTCATTATATATAAGCATTATTGAAGGGTATTTTGTTTGAAGAGTACTGCATTTTTTTTTCAATAATGTGAGACTGCGATTGTACCTTAACGATCCTTTTCCCCTCATCTTTGTTCGGAAGTACCATTTTCTGTCTTGAAGAGGGGATGGTGGAGCGCAAATTATTGATAAATTACATAGGTTACATTCCTCCCCCTTACCCCCACTCCATCCGAATCTCTTCAAGAAATGAACTGCACAATTTTGCACCACTAAAATAGTGTTAAGTTGCCTTCATTTAACTCTACAACCTGTGAAATATTTCAGCGATGTTTGAATTTCAGTGTTTCATTGCCGATCTCCTATGCACATACATCGCTATCTTCGCTGGACGTCAGTGGAGTATCGAATACGGTATCGTTACCGAATCTCGATCAAGTGGGTACGGTAACCGAATCAGATCCTGACTACAATATTACACTAACGGCTGATACGTTCTCAGGGATGCGACAAGCGTTGAGTACAACACAAAATATGGATGTTGACACTCACAATACACCACCTAATTCACCTGAATTCGGCTATACACCTGCTGCAACACCGCTCTCGAGACCACATTTCTTCATTGGTATGCAACATATTACGCCAAAGATTCTATGTTTCTATCAGCAATTCGATAATATACGAAATCATCGCGTAATTTAACAGCACCTAAGCGGTCACTCTCTACATTAATTATGAGGCCCATCAAATTCGTGTATTTTACCAGAGTCCACTCAAATGGTCACTCGATCATTTGTAGCCATTAGCCACTAGACTCTTGGAAGGTGCATGAAGAGTAACAGTAACCTATTGTTCATTGGTTCAGTTTTTACAATATCCAATCTTTTTTTTCTTTTTTTTTTGCTAAACCTTATCTATAAATGTGCTTCTCTACTGTACGAAAAAAACAGAGAAATTCCTATGGAAATACACTTTTGCCATCTTATTGCTTCTTTAGAGAGATTTACCATGGAAATTAATCACAACACATAAGATGTTTCATTATTATTGAAAATTGGTTAATATACACATATTTTTATAAATAATTCAATGGTGCCAACTATTCAAGTATTGATTTCAAGTGCAAAAATCACCCATTTAATACGTTAAAAATTCCGCATTGCAATTGAAATTTATAGAAATGATTCGCCGCTAAAAACATTGATGGATTCTTCGGAAGCTATTCGCCGTGAACATTCGAAGAGGTCAGCGCAAAATATAACTGCAAAGGAAGAAGTTTCATAATTCTACAAAAATCGACACTAAATTTCTGGCCAAATATTTTTTGAAACTCTACGATTTGAAAATTGCATAAAATGGACCATTGTTGCAAATTGCTACGTTTAATATGATGTGTATGAATGAAATGCATGATCATAACTAAGCTCAGTGTATTCTGGTTGAATTTTGAGAAAAGAGTTTTAAATTTTGAGTAGAAAAAACTCCAACTGAACATCATCAGTTCAACAACTTCGACTTCAGGCTTCTGACCAACTTCAGACCAATCACACGACTAGTTCCTGATTTGCGTGGAGTCGGGATTTTCCGGAACTCTCTCAACATTGAAGTTTTTCTACTCTGCTAACGATGCGTTTCGAAAAAAATTGACTCTCCAAAGTGAAATTCATACATATTTTCAGAGGAAAACGCCCGAACGACAATGTTTGAGCCGATTGGAAGTCGGCATAAATTTACAGTTACGACGCGTATTACAAATGAAAGAAACGATGAAGCAATGATAAAAGGAAGTTAGTGGCATCCCAATTGTTGATTTTAATAGTGGCATATTTGTTTGTGAATTTTCAGGAGCACATTCGAATCCAACCGGAGGGATACATAATGATAAGAGTGAATTTTAGAAGATTTCAAATAGTTTAGCAGTGAATTCAACACGATTCTAGTGAGTTTATAGGAGTGGGATTAGGCTCAAAACATTCACAACGAGTTTGAAGCAGCGATTGCATAACGAAACAATTATTGAAGCATTTTAAGTATGCTGGAGCGACGACAACAGATTCTGAGGCATTAGGAAGTCTCTTTGAATAATACCTTCCTTGACTTGTTGTCATTAAAAAGCAGATATGCTGTAGGCATATCCAACAGACTAGAGCATTACTCTTTAACAACTCATAAGTCAAATGATTTGGGATGAACATGTCGAAATCTGGAAATCAGAAAGGCGAACAGTGCGTTGGAAGCCGGGATGTTCAGTTGAAATGAAATAAACTGACAGCTGACCAACAGCCAGGACACTAGAAAAGACTAGAAACCCGAAGGATGTTGACTCGGTTTATCCCTGACATACAGCCTCCTTCTCATTCAGGTGTCGCAGGTGTGCAGCTTGGATGAATCCTCCTGGACCACCTTGTAGACATTTGCATTTTTGGAAGTTACTGCTTCTCAACATTGTTGTAGCAGTATAGACGAAAATATAGTTCCAACATTTGAGGCTGGAAAGTGATCAATCATTTTCACAAGGATCTAATGAAGTTTCAATTAGGATGCTTCAATTTTTTCAGATATGCCAACACAAAGCACTCAATCGGATTCCTCAAGTTTCAGTACGTTTCATCGTCCACAAATACCGCTTTCAAAAACATTATCATGTCCACGTCCTGGTGCATCAAATCCTCACGCTGAATTTATGGGTGTTCATACGGCAAGCCTCAATTTATCGGACAATGATCGAACTATTCATCGACGATCACCACATATTATTATGCCATCTGCAAGTCACGATGAAATCGATTTTATGCAACATCTTTCTCAACATTCCAACGATAACCTCTCTAGCGATTACGAAAGTATGGACTTCTACTAATAACTTCTACTATGCTATCAAATGATGATATTTCGATTCGATAGTCCTTTTGTTCTATAAAATAGAACAGATACGTAGAAAAGCATATAGAGCAGGAATGTAATCGGTTTAAATTGTGTTTGTGTGCCATTGAAGAGCTCATTTGAATTGTTGATTAATTACGGTTGTTACTTTATTTTATGCTAATATTAAGAATAAATAAAATAACGAATCGAAGTAATACGTATATATGAGAAAATAAGTTTAAAAAAATGTTTTAAAAAAACATTCGATGCCTACTTAAATATGTTCATATTTCAATTTCTTCGGTTTCAGTTGCGTAAACAACCATATCGCGGTTGCGACCTAGATGAACGGGTGCAATATTGCATAGATTTTCTTGCAAAATTTCACGACGAATTTCGTGTCAGTTCCTACAGTAAAAGTGCAAATAAAGCCCCAGTCATTATATTGTTAATAACTTTGGAGAAAATATTTCTCGTCGATTTTACTGAACGTTATTGCAAAATTCAGCAGCCTCAGTCGTGGAATTTGAAAAAGAAAAGTCTTCAGTCAACAAATTATTTCTAGTGAAAAATACAAAGTTTCATTCATCTTTAACCTTTCATTAAGTAATGTAATATGCAAATCTAGACCGATTATAGCATTGAAACCATTCAGCAAAGCAATGTGCAAAATTTTCCACTCTTAAATGAGTGAATTTCTCTACAAATGATGGAATAAACGTACAAATTTTTGAGATTATTTGAAGAATTGCGCTTTTTTTTAAATAAAAGATTATTTTCATAGTTTTTTACGCAACCTCTTGGAGAAGATAGTATTCAATTTTCATGAATAGACTATAGAAATAAAACTCGAAGGGTTTTTTATTATAATTTTATTATTATTATTATTATTATTTTTTATTATTTATTATTTATTATTTATTATTTGTTATCCACTATTATTGATATTATTATCATTTGTGGCGTCATTTCGAATGAGATGGTATTGATAAGTGGCAATATTCGCTTGATAAGGGTGGAAGCTATCACGAGGTTAGCAATCTCTGTGAGTGTCTAATCGAACGATGAATCTATTTATTCGCGACGCATAGAGTTTTGCTTCAATATTGTGGCTAAATTCGTTTCCTCATGGAGCCAAAGGAAACAAACAACAATTCCACCTCTTTACTTTCAAAATATAAAATACGTTTTATGTGTTATCGCCTATCGATTTAACGTTTGCTGCTAATTTGTATAATACTTTTCAAGGATAATTTCATTCAGCTCATTCATTTATATTTTGATGACGTCATTAATTGGTTTATATGCAATGTTCCAGTAGGTAGAGTCATCAATCATTAGGTGAACCTCTAAAAAGTTTTTTATGAATATAATAATGTTTTCCTCCGAAAAAATTCCATCTTCGGTTCCCCTCCCCCCTCCCCGCCTCTTCCCCCAAAAAATCGTTAGAGAACCGATTTGCTTGCATATGGAATATTTGTTTGTAATAGCGGGTGCACTATCAAATAACTTAGGTGGTTGCTCAACTCTACAAAAATGATTCGGCAGATTTTCTATATAGGCGGATCGTTTTTATAATTTTCTATTCAATAGTGATAGGTATTCGCCATTACTTCTTAGTTAAGATTAAAAAATAATTGTTGATATTTCATTTTATTGCCATAGGTGGAAGATTGCTCTTAAATTCAACAGCATTGTAATGATGTCCTTCTCATTTGCTTCCTAAACTTGAGAGGAATGCCTCTATAAATCGATAGCTGTTCTGCATAAACCAGTGATTCTTTATATTATTTTACTTAGCATTGCAAATTCCTAATTGAGTTAATAAGTTTGTTACCGTACTTCATATACTTTACAGTAGTTCATCGACTTGTTTTTCAACCAGGTCGATTTCGTAGTATATGGTGGTATTTTAATGTTAGGTGATGAACTGCAGCTACTGTATGCTCTTAACGATGAGAATAAGGTAGAAGATTGCACTGAAGAAAACTATAAACGAGTTGAGGAAAAGTTGGTTGCAAAATTTGTGATCCTAAACTTGAAGGAAATTGCTATGAAATCTATCTCTAAGGGGTACTTATCTACCATTCCCATGTTGTTTCAAGAATAAGAATACCTACGCCAACAATAATAAATGCCTCACAAAACGATTCTAACAGTATTGAAAATTTTATCAATCGCATTGTTCGTCTGATATGGGGAAAGAGAAAATGCAAGCCTACTGACAGCTGTAAACAAGGACTATTGACAGCTGTAAACAAGAAAATGCAAGCCTATTGACAACTGCAAACAGGAAAATAAGCCTATTGACAGCTGTAAACAAGGATTATTGACAGCTGTAAACAAGAAAATACAAGCCTACTGACACCTATAAGTAAAAACATCTTTGGGATACTGCCTTATGGGAAATGGAAATCATACAAAAGTAATATGAATACTTTAGTCGGCTGCTATGCCCAACGGGTGGGAACGTACTTACCCATAAGTCATATTTACGAATAATGTGGCCAACATTAATGGGAAAAGTATGCGGCTTTAATGGAAGAGGAATAAATAAAAGATATCGTTGGCAAGTTCGACACATTTAAGACTACTTCAACGAAGAAACAAAGTTAAAAGCTATCAGGCCTTTATTATAACATATAGGAAATCAGACCTCTATTATCACATATTGAAAAATGTAAACTGTTACCTCTCAACTTTATTTCGTGAACAATGAAGAAAACACATGACAACAACTGGAAGTGGACAAGAGAACTGACCTAAATGCAATTAAAAAAAACTACGAATGTACAAGTAATGGCCATTCGGTTATAAAGCCTACCAAAGTATCGAGAAATCAACGTGAATCATCCGAATATAAGGATCGACCGGCATAATACTGAAAAATACCATCAAATAAATTGCATTGAGGAGATCCTCAGAAAAATATTATAGAGCACTGAAAAGGGACGCAACGATTCTATTAAAAAATGTTCAAAGAAATAAAAAAATTCGCCTATAAAAACGAATAAAATTATATCTTAAAGAGATAAAAATGGAAACAAAAAAAAAGAAGAACAGAACAGTAGAAACACAAATATAAAATTTCAAATAATATATAGAATTTGTTTGAAAATAATATAAATAGAAAAATTTGCAATTATTCGATGCGAATTGCGCCGATATGTTTTTCAATTCAGTAAAAAAATTTTTTTATCTATACCTAGCTATGTGTTTAGCATCCTATTTTTCTCTCTCATTTCGCTTTTTTTTCTAATTGTTTTCAGAAAACATTCGATTGTTTTATAGAAAATTATCTTTATTCATCTCTTCCTCGCCAATTTAGAACTATTTCTTTTCCTTTCTATTACTCTAGTATACCTTTCTCATAGTTATTATCAGTGTCTCTTTAATGCTCTGTTTTGCGATGTTTTTAAGCATATTATACTGGATAGAAATATTTTAAAAATTCGTTCTATGATTGCTTCATATGTAGGAAGGTAATAGTTCAACAATACTATTATAGTTTGGAGTAGAAATCTTTTTTTTTATTGAAGCGTTTGAACATAGCAAAGTTAACACTGCGACCACCCACTTTGAGTTGCATTTGTTACAACTTGTTTTTCAAAGCGAAAACCACATTACGTTAAGGCGCGAAATGTTGCAACTCAATCAGTGCAACTTTTTCTGTCATTCGCTTAATTTTTTGTGTAAGTTGGAGCATACCTGAGGGCAAGTTTATTAATATTGGAATGTAGGGCAGGTTTGGTACCAGGATTGATTGGGGGGAACCTGATTTTGCGTGAAGTAAGCAATTACAACAATTTCTATGCGTTCCTTTTCACTTTTTTTTTGCTGTTTAACCGCAGCTGTAAAAGGCATCCAAAGCAAAAATCCATCATCATCACAGGATCTCTCAAATACTGCATCAGTTTTTCTGGGGGGGGGGGGGGGGGGGGGGGGGGNNGGGGGGGAGGGAGGGAAAGAAAGGGGTAAGGGAGGATGGTTACAAGGGAATGATGGTAGCTAATATCCTTGTTTGTTGGAAAAAGCGTTCCGTAATCGAGTGTAAAAACGTATTGAAGCGTCCATAGGCTTGTGCCGTGCTATGTGAGAGGAGTGCAGGTGGCTGTGAAAGCAATACACCTGCATGCTAGGCTTCATAGCTTCATAGAGAGAGACTACACCTTTCTGTCTATTTCTTTCTCTCTTTACCACTAATTATATGACTCCTTTGTATCTATCATCCGCTTTCCATTTCATCCTATTATATTGCATATTGCGCGTCGTCGTTCTACTAATAATTTTTATTCTTTCCTTAAATCCCTCTATTATATCAATAAGTAAAGTTGCATTTAGTAAGCAGTCGATGTAAATTATATAGATGAGTGAAAAACAATCGCCGAATTTGTTCTTTACTCTTATTAAGCTCAATTTAAATCGGTTCAATAAATACCCAAAATCCTCTTTTAGATATAATTAAACATCGTTTTTAGTTGCCATTTTCGTAGCATCAATAATTTCAATTGAAACTCCAAAATTATTAATCTGTCAACGTATAGAATTGCATAGTGTCTCTGTTCGTAATTTTGCTAAACCATTGTAAATTTATATAGCCTTACAGGTTATGGAAAATTTTCTGCTGGCATGGTTATGCCACTGGACATTTGCGCCATAAACGGTTGCTTTGTTTGACATCTGCGCCACGCACATCTACATTTTTGAGGTATTTGTAAGCTTAGTCGTTTTTATCATTGAAATTTGTATCATGAAGCATTTAACGATAGAAATTTTATGCAACAATATTGTTGTATTTACAATTGCACAATTATCCCATATATAGACGTAATTGTATGATTGTGGACTATAGAATATTTAATTGTTTCTATGGGTTTCCCACTTTTATTTTGCAATTAAAATAGAAAAAAAAAACTCAACTATTGGATTCCTAGCCGTCGTCTCTCTCAATTAGCGAAAAAAAAACAGTCTCTATGCACTAGCAAGGGATTTTTGGATTTAACGTGACTCCAAAATATATGAGAAAAGAAATTGGCTATATTTAGAAAGTATGATGACCCAAAAGAAACCTAAAATTTACATTGGCTAAGAATATGAATAATGTGTTTAATTTCATATATCGCAAAACAGTTGTAGTGCTATAAATGACTCCACAGGAGTCGTATTCTTATTAGTGTCATATCATGCTACGGCCATCTCTCTTTTCCTCTCTACTTCTCTCGTTTTCTCATGCACTCTTCATTTTTTGTCTATTTCTTTGGAAGTGAGATGAGGAAACGATCATATTTATCGAAATATTTACTATGAATTGTCCCATTATTGGTGGGATGGGTTACCGTAATTTGTTCTAACGTCAATGAAAGACATTATTTTCGATTTTATCGGTATCTATGAGTTTTGGAGTTCCGATTTTTGCGGCTTGTATGTCTATTGGCTTCAATGTTCACAAGAGATTGCTGTCTTTTGGGTGTAATAGGTCACATAGGAGACCAAGGGTTCCTTTTTGTATGTCTTGCTTACGAAGGAGACCGGACCATTCATTCCTTATCATATCTTCAGAGCACTATCCACGCATGTGAACCTGTCCATTTTTACAATTCCTGTAGGCACATGGACAGGTATTTGGGGGAGATTGTGTGGTTCCTCAACAGTTGAACGTTATTCGAGGGGTTCGATATATGGGACGAAGTTTTTGCATGATAGAAGATCGATTGGTTTATGCAGGGGGATGGGGGTTGCTATCCAAGTTTTCTTAACTTATGATTTCATTTGTTTGCATGTTTCATATTTCTTCCACATATATTTGAAGTTCTCGAAGGTCCTAGTGTGAAGGAGAGGGCGGTAACAGTTGTGGTTGATATTCTGGAATGAACAGAGGGGGTTCGTATCAGTAGTATTTGAATGCCTATCCACAAGGTATGGTATGATTGCTGAAGTTATTTAATATGCAGATATAAGATTGGCGTACACGGTTGACTTTGAGATACTCTGAATATATAAGATTGGCGTACACGGTTGACTCCGAGATACTCTGAATACAAGGATGGGAAGTACAGTAATTATTACTTTTTTTTGACAAACCCAGTGTATCTATATCTGTCTCTTGCTTTGCTTTTCGATAGTCGACAATCTTTTCGCTTGCGGAAGGGATAGTTTCAGTTAACTCTGCATAAGAATTCAAACATAGTTGCCTAAGAAATAATAACAGACGATGAAGGAAGGGAATGGGGGAACAAGGAAAGAAGCATATTCGCTGCTGGGTAAAGAATTCTAATGTTCATTTTTAACTGACATATTTATCAAGCGAATAAGCCATTATATGAGAATGGCATTTGATGAGATATACTACTGTATGTCATACTGTATGCCTTTTCCGCTACTGTATGTGTCATCGTAGTGCTCCACATTAGAAGCATTGATATCAGATTTCAGAACGAAGGAATTTACAATTGTGGAAATGCCGAATGTGATATCTGTAGAAGCAAATCATAAGGATGGGAAGTTTGCAGTTACCCGACCTAACTCAGAAATGCTTACATCGCCATAAAATGTCCCCAGTGAGATGTTGGAGTTAGGAATGTCGAAGACGGAAGCTTGGTAGATTAACCTTGAAAGTCTGGTCTTAACGGTAGTACCGTAGTGTTTATTTAATAATGGGTTTGATCTTATGAAGGGATCTTCATACTTGAAATCTCTCAATTGTTAGGGTCGATGTTGATTCGATGGGTTTCGAGCTAGAACCCCCTATGAGATCAGAAATGCTGGTCCATTGTTAGCTTTTACGGGGATCGTATGCAAAATCGGCATGCACAAAACCTTTTAGCTGGAGGATTTGGTGCACACCTGAGCAACTTTATGTATGGGGCAGCTGTCTCATTACATATTACTCGCATACTACTCGCACCGAATACCTGTTTAACTGGCTTTTTTTCACCGTTCGATTTATGCAATCTTTTCATAGGTTAAAATTTTTTAATTACAGTGTTGCAAAGGAAAGAAATTGGGAATTCGGCCATAGAAAGAGCTCATTCCCCAATGCAAAAACCATCGACAACGAATCAGCATAAGCAACAGGTCGTCGATGGAGGAGAACAATCACAAAATAAAGTTACCAAGGAGGTATTTTGTTTTGACTTCATTTTCTTTTCGTTCCTCTTTTCCTTCAGCTCCTTCTTTAATTTCCTGTGAATCCTTCATCTCCTTTTTTGAGTATCGGCCATTTGTTTAGTTTCTTTCTCGCATTTCAGTTGTTTTTTTTAATGGTTCAGGATTACTGACAGAAGAAATTTGCTGTTTAAGCTAATTAAGATTGCATAAATGATACCTAAGCAAAGATATAGTGGTTTCATAAAACCTTAAGTGACTTAACTTCTAAACAAGTACGAAATTCAGAAATATGGTTTCCTTCGTGGTGATGAAAAGTTTGAGGGCTGGGGGGGGGGGGGGGGGGNGGAGGGTTGGAGGTGGGAAGAAAATTAGAACGTTTCATGATGAAATGGGGTGATTTAAAGAAAAGTAACTTGGAGGGGGGATATGAGTTAATGATATAGAGTCACTCTTTATGCACCATTATTCTTGTCTGTGGTTATTATCGAGTCCAATAAGCTCGCCGTGTTGTTAACCACTGCATTTAACCATTAAAGCATTTTTCGATGAGGTGTTTTGTGCCTTGCATCTCTATTTGCATGTGATCTTAACTGAGCTGCATGCTTGTTGTCTAGGAACTTCCTGTTTGTTGTGCCTGATAATTATGGGTTCTCTTCTTTGAGTTTCCTTTAGCATTTTATTTCTACTCTTTCTGAGTTTTCATTTTCGGTCCTATTTTTTGGAGCTTTGTTCGGTTTGTTTTCTTCTTGGTTTTTCTTCTTTTTTTTTGTGTGTGCTGAAGTTGCCTCATACCAAGAGTTTCATTAGAAATGATAGACATGTGTGAAATTTACCGAATTTAATTTCTAAAATATTTTGTAAGTAATTTTACATTTTTTTAATCAGTGAGAGAAGGGAATTTTTTTTTCTTTTTTTGATGAGTTTAGAATTGGCTCATTTTCACATGTTAGCTTAGCAAAAGATTTCACTTTTTTTTTCAGTAGGAAGCAAAATAGGTTGCAGTGAAGGGGAAAGTATAACCAATAGCTGTAAATCTGCAGGTGGATGAACGGATAAAATTGATATAATTCTATGATCTCATTTGTGGTGAATGTTTGTGCAGATGTGGGCTATGAGAATGGCATTGATGAGTGACTCTATCAACATAAATGCTTTTTACAGTAATAGACAAAATAGTGACTCAATTTGTTGACGAATTAACGCTATTTGGGCTGACAATTACGTTATCGTTGAGAGAATTTTTAAGCAGAACTTATTTTGATGTAATTCGCAAAGAATAGCTCAACTATTTATTGAAGCGATGTAATATAGAATAGGTTAATTAAAATTCGATTTAATAAAGAATAGGTTAATTAAATTCAACGTAATATAGAATAGGTTAATTAAAATTATTTAGAAATAGACAGGTTAAATTCTTACCTTGTTTTTGCACTGTTATTATATGAAAAACAATTTATAATTATGACCTTGTGGATATTGAAGGTAAGGGGGTTGTAAAGGTGCCAAATATGGCACTCAGGCAAGTGGCGAACAGAAATATTATTAAAAGAGCTATCGAAGAGTGAATTGTGTTTAATCTTGGAGAGAATTTTGGACGTGTATTTCATACGGTTTCGGAAGGAAGTTTTAGATTCTCTTGGTGAGGACAGGCAATTTTTTTAAAATGTAAGCTGACTCCACAAATAATTGTTTTTTTTTTTGCTTGACAAAAGCTTTTTTCTCGGTTTTAATGA
>QEWY01000133.1:360958-457367 GCA_006503575.1 Baylisascaris schroederi | reverse complement strand
GGGGGGGGGGACTTTAATTCTTGAGAGAAATTACATTCCATAGCATCTTGGAGTGGATTTTTAGTTGCTTCTTTGAGTAGGATATTTCGAGGTGATTTGAAATAATTTTAGAGCGATAGTTTATTTTTTTACAAACTTAGACGATGCGTTAAAGGCCGTGAAAAATTGCTAATTAATTTAGGAAAATGCTACTTGAAAGGTGGGCAAATGAACATGTTTATTCGATGTAAGAAATCGCGAAAGCATTAAAAGAAATTCATCTAAGGTTTTATCAACATTGAGCCTGTTAGAAGATATGTGACAATTATGTCATGTAATTTGTAAGCTAAAATTTTTGCATGAAAATTTTTTGGTTACTTTTGTTCATGCGGAGGGTTATTTCCTGCTTATGACGTTACTGTTTTTGTTCTTCTCTGTCCTTAATGCATTTTGTTTGAATCTTTTCTTCTTTTTTTTTTTCACTCTCTTAAAAAGAGAGAGGGAGGAGGGTGGATTATTCGCAAAGTGGAGATCCTCTGTCCTTTAAAAATGCGCTGAATTTGCAGTATATAAGTCCTTGTTTTCGGAGAGTTGAGCAATAGGATAGTGGTAAATTTGCTTCATTTTGAATTGTAATTATTTTCCTGGCTTCTAGACGATAAAATATGAGCACAAATTCAAGTGAGGTTATTGAAAAGTGAAGTATTTTTGAATATTAATTGCAGAAAATTGCCTATTTTTATATTTGTTCTCTATTTTTGTATTCTTTAAATAGGAAGAATTTCACTAGTTTCGTATGACATTGTAAGTTTCTCAAAAGACAATGTTGACGATATATGAACGAGTGGAACATTCAGCTGCATCCGCGTATGGATGGTTGCTCTACAATATCGCCGCCCTCAAGTGCAAGACGCAGATGGATGCTTCTGACAAGTAAAGTGATGAAGGCGAAACCCAAAGAGTCGGAGCTTGAAGATACGAGTGGCTTTAAATCTTTCGGTTTCTTTGCATTGGCCGCATTCGGAGAACGTTCTCTAAGCGGTTCCTGGTATCAGTTGATATCGCCCACCAAGGACATCCATCTCGAGCTTCATTTCCTCTCTGCTGATGGAACAACACTAAAAGATTTGGTGGGTTATGATAATACAGGAAATGTAAGACTTTGGCCAGCTGAAGAGTGTCTTGCACAATATTTGCTACTGAATGATTCGATATGTCGTGGTAAAAGAGTGCTCGAGCTAGGAGCTGGAATGACTGGATTGGCAGGTTTGATGGCACTTACCTCAGGTGCAAAAAATGTGTGCCTCACTGATGGAAACGAAAGATCAGTAGAGAATTTACGAATGATCATTGAAAGGAATGGTCTTAAGAGAAGCGTGGGATGTGCAGTATTGGATTGGGCAGAAGGTCGACTCGCAGAGAGTTTCGATTTGATATTATGTGCAGATTGTTTATTCTATACAAGGTCACATGAGGCACTACTCGAATGTATTCATGCACATTTACAACAAGGAGGTTTTGCATATTTGATGGCACCATCGAGAAGGGGTACGGCTATGCAATTTTTGAATCGAATCTTCGAACAAAGAGCCAAATGGAGAAATGTGCAAGTGACGTTTCGTTTTCAAAAAGAGATTGAACGTCGAATCAAATTATTCGAGAATCAGGCTATTTATGAGGCTGATTTACATACTCCTATATTGTTTATTTTAGAGAAATGAGGTTTTTTTTATGAGAAAAAGAAATTGAAGAAGAATTGGCGATATTTTATGAGACCATTCTATGATCCTCAAACAAATATTGGTTATTGAATGGATATATTTTTTTGTGTTGAAAATGGAATTGAAAGATTGGATGAATGATGTTTAGTAGACAGGACGTAATTTATTTCTACTTTCGAATTTCTCAATACACTACCATAACGGACGAGGAATTCGAAGGGAATTTTTTTTGATATGCTAGATAAAGAGGTAGAGTATAATCCGATCTGGATACCATTGATCGATTCTTCTTCATATACTCGGTGGTCAGATCGCTATGAATCGACAACTGAAATATGATATTATTACTTATTACCAATATTAAGATAATTTGAGATTATAAATGATATTGGATGGATTTATGGATGGATTGTTGAGATACATTTGAATTTGTTTCTCACTTTGTGCCTCTTTATAAGAAAATAATTTAGGTGCTATGAGATTGCATACGAATATCCCTATAATGCATAATTTCCTTTTGGTGTAAATTCATTGTCGAATGCTATGTTGGCATTCGGTAGTCGATGGATATGTTGATTTTGTAATGTTCTATTTTTGGGATATCTATTTGTTTGCTCATCTGTCTCTAAACTATTGCGCTGATACGATCCTGGAAAATAGAAATGGTACGGCCGAAGGTTGAGTTGTTTAATTGATTCATTGGTGCATACGTATCATTACAATAGATAAATGGGAAAGCATCTAAGAGCAAACCAAGATAGAGGAGTTAATCGAAGAACTGTGTTTATTGCGATCATTCGATACGACAGGAGGGAGTAAGAGGGAGGGGTCGAATAAACCCTTCATAAAAGAATGGAGAGAAAATTCGTTGCGAAATTACTGTTTTTTCTCAGATTTATGTAATTCGTTGCGATTTGAATGAATCTGTCGATGAAGTTGATGGATTTTTCTTGAGCGTATCGCTGCTGTATAATAGTAAATAAAATAATTATTTTTGGCATTCATATAGGTGATTTCTAAATAATGCAGCATGGAATATCGCAAATATTTGAGTGGCACAATCTGTTGAATTCGTAACCGTGATGAAAAGAGATTTCTTTATTGATGATTCGATTTGCACAAAATAAGATTCTTGCTTTATTCCTATTTGAATTTATTTAGTTGTTTTTTTTTTTTTTTTTTTTTTTTGGTAATACGTTGTTAATAAAACAAGTCAAATAATTCTGCCGTCATGAGTTTAATTGAAGAAATTTTTTCTTTTAAACTTTTGAGGTGAAATTATTCCGATGATGGAAATATTACATATGAATGCGTTCGCTTGATGATCACTAAAAAGCCTATATCGCTTTCGCCGGATAATGCAGAAGATGAGCATTGAATCTTTGATATTCTCGGGCGTGTTCGTTTCAGCTATTCGATGTATGACATGTTGAAAATTTCCGATTCCCTTCAATTTCTTTAGAATTCCAGATGTTCGATGGTGTAGAGAAAAAAAAAACATTTATGAAGTTGTTGGGTTCTCAGAGGCACAGAGAGACGTGGATATATTGTGCCCCTCTCCCTCTCCCTCCCTCCTTCCATCCCCTCCCCTCCCTCCTCCCCCCTCTCCTCCCCCTCCCTCCCTCCCTTCCTAGGAGTGGCATATAACAGTAAAAATATATTTGTTGTAGGCGAAGACCAGAAGAGGGATAGAAAAATATTTCCCTCAGTGTTTCGGCGTCTTACGCCATCGTCAGGGTTACAGTAAGTGCATGAGTCATGCATAGGCGATGATGATTTTTTTAATGAGTTGATGGAGAATGGGCATAGATGTATTGATGTAACTGTTGATAATGGAATAGGTTTTACTGAATTCTTACAGATTTTTGAGCACTATTATAATGTGGGACTTCGGATTTAAGCTCTATTCGTGTCTGTCTGTTTAGTTTATTGTTGTGGTTGAAAAATTCATTGCAATATTTTTTTGTCGCTTGTAATTTGCAAAAATATGCATGACACATTCTGAATGGATTATGGGCATCTGACGGTTCGATGAGATTTGAGAATTGACTTTGTTGTGTAGCGGGTTGTATTCGGATGGAACGTTTTGATTGCCAACTGTTATTGGAAAGACGACAAATAACGCGAATGCCATATTGGATTTTTCTGTCTTCATAAATTCTTGTGTAGATGTTTGGCAAAATTAATGCGCTTTCTAATTTGAGGGTGTGAATCATTTCGCCTTAACAGTCAATTGTTCGCTTACATCACCTTCCTTGTGGGTAGGGCATTTGGTTGACCCTGAAGTGAGGGACGGGGAATGACTCGGGCAATGAGATGCTTTTGTTTATAAGTGCTTCGTATTTGCTACCCCCATCCACGCACGCATACCGAAGTTGCAAGAGGTAGCGGAAATTAAATTTCCTACAAAAAATTGATGAAAGGTTTGCTTTGAGTGGTTTTGAATGAGTGGAATTGGAATTCTCTCAGTGAAAGTTTCTTCAAGTGGATGCGAAACTTTCAGCGTCTTCTGGAGGCTGTGCACTTCGCTTGCATGCAAATATCGGATGAAGTGGTTGAAGAGGTACAAACCGAGCGTGGTGTCAACTTGGAGTTCGAGGGTTGTGTGCTTGCCCAAGTGGCACATCTCGTCACTGATGCACTTTGCAGTACTTGGCCCGATGATTTACTATTGTTCGCTAAGTAAGTCACTCTCATCGTGTTTGTTTATTCTTACCCGAGCTATTTACATTTTTACCCGTCTTACCCGGCAGGCATCCGTTAATATATTCGGTTATCTATGCAATTTAAGTGCATCATGTACCTCTTCCTTTGTGTATCCACTGGCTTGTTATTTCCGTATTGAAGTGGCATACAATTGATCAGGTCCCCTTCTCGTTGTCATGTTGGCCAATTCTGAGTTCTTAACGAGTTATATTCGAAGCAATCCTTCACTTAGACATAATCCTACCAAACAAGTTTCAATAGGCAGACGATAGCTGAACAACTGATTTGCAGTAGTATGTTATTGGTGCACTTGTAATAGTATGTTAGTAGTTATTAGTTATTGTCGTGTTTATAGGTATATAACAATTTCATTTAAATGTTAAATTCACATTCGTCCATTTGCCTGCGATGAAGTTACCGGAACCAACGAATTTGTTCCGTGTCTGCAAGGGCTAGTTGATGAGTGCAGTTTCTTAGGTAAGACAATAGTGTTCGTCAATATAGAATTGTATCTAGTTGTTCGGTTGCTTCAATTGCAGGCTATATGAAACAACATTATGAGAACCCACAGAAATGATTGCTTCAAAATGGACAGCATGTCAAATTGAAACAGTCTTTAAGGCAAACAATTCAAAGGCCTTGAATGCAACCAAACAAGATTAGGAATCAATAAGAAGCCTCCTATAGGTAGATTTCAAGAAAAGAATAAGGGGAGGTGGGAGGCAAGTCACGCAGCGTTATTTTCAACGTATTCATTCAAATTGCTGCGACTTGCCCACTTTTGAGAATCATCCACGCATATTTGAGCGAAATATCGCTCACAAGTTTCCTTCTTATACGTCAACCTGAATAGGAGGGGGGGGGGGGGGGGGGGGGGGGGGGGGGTAATAAGAAAATGAATATTTATAGGCATGGTAAAAGATCCATTGTGAACGTCAACGATATTAAACTGTTGGTGAGGAAGAATGAGAGTTTGGTAAGCAAATCATTTCTTTATTGTTGATCACCATTCGGGGCATGCATGGAGATGCTTCATATAAGGAACCGGCGATGGGATGGAGAGGGGGAATAAAGGAAGGGATGAAAAATCAACGACGCAATAGTTGTTTGCCTTTCTGTGACCGCAGTTTTGCATTTTAGTCGCCAAATTTTGGAGTACTTTTTGCATCGGTTGTACCATTTTTGATGATATGAAATTCCACTATTTTTTTCAACGTTTTTCGATTGTTTTTATGCATTTTTATGAGTTTACGTTTTCAAAACATCGTATTTGTGTGCGTATGGGTTTGTCTCTCCGCTCATCTCTCTTATAGTTTCAATCCGAAAACCAGTGAAGGTAAAATTAAGGAAAATAAAAACCGCTGAAGCTGAAGGTCGCCTTTAGTAATGTTGAGATTAATCCATCAATTTCAAGAAGAGTTCATTTTGCAGTAGGCGAATCATAAACGAATTGAAAAAAAAGGGTTTGGAATTAGTGTATCATTGCGCATTTCTTATATTTTGTCTGTAGGCAATTATTATTGACATTTCAGTTGAACAAAGCTGCGAAAACATATACCATGCCAATATTCAACAGAATTTTAGTGTAGATTTCTAAATGGGATCAAGAAAGTTTGCCTATAGTTTGAATAGATCTGACTTTTTGAAGAATAAACCTACCACTATTGTTTTAATATAATTGCCTTCAGTGTTTATTTTATTTTAGCAAAATTGCAGGTAAAACTCATAGACGAGGAATTGGGAAAGGTGTCTTCAACGAGGCGTCAAAAGTCTGTGTCAGCACCCCGTTCAGAGTCATCCACGGCTGTCGATGAAGAAGATAATAATGAGCCGAAGAAGCTTAACAATAGAGCTTCCAGCGGTCGGCGGGGTAGACCATTAAACAAGAAAACTAATGCAAACCTCAATTTGAATGCCTCGAAAATTACAGATTTTTTGGTGAGGTGAGTGCTTATATATAATTTCGGTAAGTTAAGGGGGAGCATCTAGCAAAGCTCTCAGAAAGGTGGACGAGGATTCCACAAACAGTATAAAGGTACCGGCGTTTTGACCGGAATGCCGTATATTTTCGGATAAAGAGATCTATGGTTTTCGAGCATTCTAATTCGAAAAAGTTCTTGCGATCTGAAAAGGATTTTTTGGTATTTCTCAATGCTTTAGAGAGAGAGAGGCTTTAGATCTTATGTCTGAGTGAACCATCCGCCCTTGGCAAATCCGAAGGCCGGTTTTCTTTTCAAAAGAGACCCTTCGTTCAAGAAAATATGGATTTTCAAATGTTTTAGATGGTCGATGTTTCTTGAACAGTGATGGATGCTCAAGTTTAATGTCGTACTGTTTTGGTTTCTTGATCTTCATCGTTGGATCACCTCAAATTTGAATAATTGAACCAAATTTGAATAATGAATGATATAGTCTAATTCTTTATTGTTCTTTTATTTAACTGAAAACTGCTTTCAGTGATTCGGCGTCCATGGCAGGTCCATCGAAAGTAACTGATAATGCTTCATTAAGCGGGATTACCGACGATGAACATTCTCGGAGTTCCATGCTAAGTGGCGACTGGTTGCCATTAGAAAGAAATTCTGGTGAAGTTACGAGTACAGCAGGAGAGTCACTATTACAACGGGATTCATCACCTGCTGGAGGCTTGGAATGTATAGTATATGATGATTTATCAAATCCGTTTGGGCTGACGGTGAACTCCGATGGGAAGACTTTGGATGATTCGTCGAAGAAAGTTGTGGAAGTGGGACATAAGGGGAGGAACAAACAAGAAGGAAGTGATTTGCGGACCAAAGTTCAACAGCGTGGAGGGAAGGCGAACACAAAACGAAAAGCTCAGAAAGGTGGAGGTAACGCATGTAAGCGGAGGGCTGCAAAGCCCAGTAAAACGACCTCAACTTCAAAGGAAATGGCAGAAGGTGATAAAATAAGTGATAGTAGTTGGGATGTGGAAGAGTTTGATGAAAGTAACACTAGTTTGGAAATGATATTCAGTTCGGTCGTCGATAAGTGTGCAAACGAATCGGATGCCCTGAAGATCAAGAACTCAAAGCTCGAGGCGTTCGTTCAGAACTGTAGAACTAAAGAAGGTGTTACGGTCACCACTGAGCAAGGCATTTGCAAGAGCGTATATAAAGAAACACCTAGCCGTTTCGATAAAACAGTGCAAAACGCGAAGCCGACAATGGGTAGAATGAGGATGGAGGAAGTCGATTCATCGAGCAATAGTCATCTGAGTAAGATGGATGGTTACTGGCATTATTACAATATTTTCACAACTTATTCCGGTAGAAAAGAAATTTTCAACAACTCTCAATATTGGTCATCAATTTTAGTGGGGTAGAGTGGGAAGGGAATGAGATTGTGACCAAGTTTTTGGGTATTCTATCGAGGTTTTGATGATTGCAACGTTGAGAAAATGGAACATTAAAGATTTGCTGCCTGGGAAGAGGGAGAAAAGCGCCATTCTCGAATTAACGACTTTGGGAAACAAAAATGACAATGGGGCATTATTATTTCTTATAGTTCGACTCAATATCCTGTGTACATTTCATTGATCTTATCTCTTAAAAATTTCGAATCTAAGGGAAGGGGTTCATATGTATACACTGAAAAGGGTTTTCAGATGCAGAAAATTCTTCCTCTCGAAACTTTATGGCTGCATTTGACTTTTGAGTTTCTACAATATTGTTTGCATAGTTCATAGTTTGATTCGATATCCTGTGTACATTTCATTGATCGTCTATCCCAAAAATTTCGAATCTTGGAGGGGTTCATAAGTATAAATTGAAAAGAGTCAGCCTTTTGCATACTTCCTTCGATGCACCTCTCTGAAATGCGCTTTTTAGAGTTGATAAGTGTCGAGGCGAGAACTGTTTCTCCGATGTCAAATGACCACCTACGAAGGGAGGATATAGCGAAAAGTGGTGGCAGTTCTAGAGATATTTTTGCATCACCGTCACCTATATCATGCAATGCTAAACAGTTGAAAGGTTCTTTTTTTTTTTTGCGGGTGACAGTCTCGAATCAAAACACGTGGTTAAAGAGATAATTAAGAGAAAAACTGCAATTATTTCCTCTTCATATTTTTATGGTTCTGTTTTATTATTATAAGTAGGAACGATTCGTTTCTCAAGTATTCTAGTTAGTGATGAAGTGCGAATTTTTCTGCGTTTTCGATTCATTTCTTACCATTATGTGTTTCTAATTTCTCGATGGTCTTTGAGGTCATTAGATGGTAAAATGCTTTCAGTCAGTGGCAATTCGCGTTGCGAGTTTTGACCATAAGTGAAAGAGACAACATTATCTAATAGAAGACATTTTTTTTCATTTATTTTCTATATTTCACTTGCAGGTCCAATCAACGCCAATGAAATTAGCAGATCAGATATAGTTGTAAACAACTCGTCAGCTCTTCATCGGGTAAACAAATTCAGATGTATTTCTTTTCGAGTTTCTTTTTTCCCATTATTGCTGAGATTATTGAAGAGATTTGATGAGCAGTAATATTTTACCATAGGAGCGGGCCATATTACTAGTGGCAAAAGCTGGAAATTGCTTCATTTATGCTGTTTATTGTTCCGAAGTAGAAGAGAGATGGAAAATTTTTTGACTGCAAAACTTTCTAGCTGTTCACTCTGTCCTTTTTTTGCTAGAGAAATGCATGCAATAGTCACAACGAAAATACTGAATTCTTTCAGCCTGGGCCGTGTAGAAATTTGTCAGAAACACTTCAGAGTCAACAAAGCGAATTGATGACTGCAATATCCAGACGAGGTAGTGCTTCCTCTAAAGAGGATAGCATAGGTAAGTATATCTTATTGCCCATGTGTCATTGTATTGTTCTTAGAGGAGTGCTTAAAAGAGCTGAATATGCGCTATTACCCAAAGATCAGTTTTGGAAACTCGCACTTAATCCAGCGTTTTGCTGGAATAAATTCGAGTCTATCCGGAGACGCTTACTCAAAGTTGTAACGGTGGCAATGAGTTCATGTAAACCAGTGGAGTGTGAACACTTTGCGGGGAAGGCGAAGGGTGGCATTACAGTAGGATTAGATTGGGGGAAGGGTCTTGCCCCTTGCCAGCATGACAATGAAATATTCCCCTTCGTATTTGCTCACCTCCTTCTCCCCAAATAAAGGTTTTAACTTTGTTTGGCCGGCTAATGATTTGTTTCGAAAAATAAATGGAACATCACACCCATTGAAGAAATTCCTCGTAATGCGCCTTGCATCTTTTGTATTAACAGCTGACTCTAGAAGTACACGCAGTCAGATGCCAAAAGGGTAGTGCAATTCATTTATGGTTAGATGGCCAAAAGCGTGGCATGAGAGGTGAACTGAATGAAGAAAGGGAAGACAGCACAGTGGGAGAGAGGAGTGACATAAAAGTGCGTTCAAGTAACCAGCTATTTCGTTGGAACGCATAGGAAGGATGGCAAACGATTTGGAATAGGAGTATCATGGTTTATCACTGGATTAACAGCTGTTTTTATCCTGTGTAGTCAATGAGGCAAAGAACGGGAGTTTTTAATGAGGGAGGAAAGCATTGATATAGAATAAAGCTGATTAATAAAAAGAGGAAGAAGCATGAGGCAAATTCTTGCAGTTGAAATTGGGATATCGGCGAGAACATCTCCAACACTCGTTTCATCTCCGAATCAATGAATATGATCATATGTTTTCAGATTCGTCAACGTGGGATGCGATTGATTTTGATGCAATTGACGCCGCAGTGATCAACACCTCACATGGGCAACAACAATCAAATAGGAAGGTCACTGTGAATCAATGTGGTGGAATAATGCTACCCGAGAGAACTACAGAACAGCAAGTGGTGACTCCAAATGAAACAAACATCTCTGAAAAGAGGACAACAAGTGTTGGACACAGATTCGATGGTGACTCAGTCAAACATAATCTGCCCACTGATGATTTCCCCTTTTTTTTGTTTCAATGACTGCCAACCAATCATTCCCATTCCTACATACCACGTCCCCGATTTGTTACTCTATCGGACAATTGTGGGAACGAAACGATATGCGTCCATTTGGGATGGGGAAGGGAGGGGGGGAGTAACCAATGAATGTGAGTTTCTGTCAAGTCTACTCTTACTTCCACTTCATCGTGAATCTATTGAAGCTTGCGCTTCCCTTCCCCATTCATTATATACAGCACTTCTGTTGCAAATTTCCATTGCTTGTTATACTAGGTTGTGTTGGTTAGCATATCGAACACTTCTCGCTTCTTTTTGAAGATTTCATCCACCCTTTTATTTCAAACGCTCTTGGACTGTGGTCGTTTTTCTTCACCCATCCACCTCCACTCCCATTTCTCTTTCAACTTAGTCGTATAGGGCAAGGCAGTCCTTATATATTTAATCAGAATTTAGGGTTTTCCGATTTTAATTTCGAGTCGGACGAAGATGAAAATGTTGGAAAAGACGCGATGGCTTCATCGAAATTGGAACGACATACGAAAGACAGTGAGACGGCGAATGTATATAAAGTCTGCAACGAAGATAAAACGTGCAGATCAGATGCGCATCGAAGCGGTGAGGCGTTCTACATTTGTCGGGGCGGTATTGTTGCGAGACGTTGTTTATTTCACCTCTTTCTAGGCATCATAAGATGCGAAAAGATTTGTTTTGTTATGTCACAGTAAGGTGCAGCTTTATTCGTCTTTTAAATCGCGACTGATATCACTTAAAGTGGAAGATGGATGCGCTCATTTCAGGTGGGGGAAATGATCGAATAGTGGGCAATCCGACTAATTTATCAAAACAGGTGAAGCAGTCAAATGCGATCACCACAGCATCGAAGAGACAACAGGAAGAGCTGAAAAATCGTATATCGAAAGGTAATCGATGACCTGCTTTTGTTTCTTTCAAGCACGCTTTCTGTTATTTTCTCGTTTCGCTCTTTTTTAAGAGGGAGGAGGGGGGAGGAGGAGGAGGTGACTTTGTTTTATATCATGAAAGTTCATTTATTGGGCCTAGGAGCATACAAGTCTCCCTATATCTTAGGGAGAGGATTAATGGAAGTTAATCCTATAATTAAATGAACTTATTAATTTTCCAAAACTTTTTGCATGGAGAGGGTATGTAATTAAGGATGATTTATTAAGTTGCCCCAAATGGGAAAGTATAGGTCGAGTAAGTGTCCGAAGCAGCATCCGGTAAGTGAAAGCGAAAAAATATCTCCCATCTTGGACTTTTTTGCGTTGTTCAAATTGATTGATCATTTATACTTCGGAAGGGGGGATATATGATCAATAAGTGATTGACAGTTATTTTCTCGTGGTAGGAGTTCATAAATCAAGCAATTCTTCACTGCTTTTGTGCGAGGCACATAGATTTAGCGTTACGGTTACTGACTGATCTCTCCTTGATTATTTTCTTTGCATGTATCCTGCGGTTCGGAAATCTAGCTCCATACGCTTGGACTCCGCAATTTTATGAAAATTTGTTTTTCCGTGTAATTCGACCTTCGGGGTTTAAGTAGTTGATCTCAGAGATACAGAGGTCGTCATCACGTTTCATCGAAAACCAAGGAATCATTGAATGAAAATAGCAGCTGACATGTTGCATAGCAAAACTGAGTCATTTGTTGCAGCTTATAGCCAAGGCCTGGTTAAGTGAGTCTATTTTCAGTGGACAGCTCTGAAAATTTTGCTCCTGCTCAAACTTGAGAGTTGTTAAACTGTTTTGAGAGCCTATAGGTATGTTGAACGCAACCTCCATTGTTTTTTGCGATTGTTTAGTGATCGTCGCTATCTGAATCCAGAATCGGGCCACGAACTGCTGCCATCCCCACCCTCCCTCCTTGTTTCATTAGGAATGTTGTGAAGGTGTTTATTCATTTCTTTATATTGCCTTTCCGAATGTCATTAACTGGCATCTAATAATGTTTCCACTCAGATCTCTTGACATATTTTAATAGATGAAAAAAATTTGTTTGTTTCTAGAGTTTTCGACATTTACTTTCGAATCAGATGAAGAAGAAGAGGTAGTTGAAGAAATTATTAATGCAAAGCCAAGTATCAGTTCAACAATACCCACGAAAATAAGCACTACCCGAGCATCTATCACTGCCAAGAACAACACTATTAAAAGTGAGCTTACTTTTGTTTTTATATGGTCTTATCCACGCTCCCTTGGTAATTCATATTTTCATTCACTAGAACGGTAAGTCATGCTACTTTTACGCCATTTACACCCGATTAAACTATATTAGTAGTGAAAGGATTCGATAAGGTCAAGGGAGAGGAGAAACAAGACGCACAGGGTCAACATGGTTTTACTGATGGCTTCGAAACGATAATGCTCCACATACTTTGGGTGGCTATAAGAACAAAGAGTGTTGTTCTAATATGATTGTACCGCATACTGTCCGCAGAACATTTCTATTTTGAATAGTAATTTTGCGTGAAAGATATTTTCCTTTCTAATTGTTCGCATGCGAAATTACTCGCTTGTATTTTTCAGATTTTTCGTTATTTAATTTCGAGTCGGATGAAGATGAAAAAGGTGAGCTTTTAGATGGATCTTTGAAGCATTCAATATCGCTGAAACAGGGTATCACTAAAGGATACTTTATTGATAAAAAGAGAATTGAAAGCTATTGGTTATTACTTCGAAATTTTTAATTTGGTTTTAATTGAAAATATTTGATAAGTTGCATATTTAACTGAGCTACTCAAATGTTTAATTAACTTTATTTAATCATATTAATTATTTTATGAAACGTTTAGTTCACTTTATTTAATCATATATTACTTATTTTCATGCTTGGGAATATTTGTTTATTGATGAACGGTTATAGATTAGTTTTATGCAGATTAAAGTTTGATTGTTTGTGAGGAGGCTAAACAATAGGACTAATATTTTAAATATTCGTGATGATGCTATCGCGAATGATAGCTACGATTTTTTATCTTTTAATAGCAAATATCTTGGAAGGCATGATTTTGAATAATTTGCAATTGAACAATGGTTAATCGAATTTACCACAAAGTAGGTTATTGAAAGGAGGACGAGAATATTTTATGGTTTTTCATTGGGAGGTTTTTTCATATTATAGAGAATATTTATTCCTCTCAATTTCAGTGTTTATCGAAAATAACGCAACAAATACCCAAAAATAATAATTATTGTAATTTTCATTGTAGGGCCTATCTTACTAGCAATTTTAAAGTATTCTCATTTTAGGGCCGCAGATGGGAAGAGAGAAAGGGGGATTACGCTTAGAAACATTTATCACGTAAATGCAGAGCATTTTAAAGCTATATGTTTCTTTAATTTATAAAACACTTCTTGAAGTTTTTGAACTTATTTTCATGAAACACTGATCATAGAGTGATGATGACAATTAGCTCCTAAAGAAAAGATGAAAAAAGTAGAAACATGACCAGTTGTTCATCGACTTTCCATTGCTACGGAGTCAAATAACCTTTGAAAAGTGATTTTCAGGATGTCAAATGAGGACGGCGACAGCTTCCACCGATATGTACGTGCCAGTTTTCTTCCCTTTTTCTCTGCTTTATTTACACATATCTTTTAGGTTTTTGAGGCTTTCATTATAACCGTCAATATTAATAGATTTTCCTACTCTTTTCGGCGGGGAAGGGGGACATAATAGGAACTACCTTTAATAAACTTGTGCATTTCTGTTAATTGAGGGATCGACGACGTTTTAATGATTCTGAGCGGTTTCTAGCACAATTAGAATGCAATATAGACGTGGTTTTTACCTCATACGGGTTTAATCTGTTTGAGGTTATTGTGGAATATTGACGATTGGCATCACTTGCTCTTTCGGTTAAAGTGGGGTTTTCTATGAAAAAATTTTTATTCTCACCTCTGTTTTTGGAGAGAGGGAGATAGAAAAAGAGAGGAAGAGACAGAGAGGGCCTAGAAAGTTATTACCAAATTGCTTGCTTAGATCGTCTAGCCCGTTTCAATACTCGCAGAGGAACAAGCTGAAGAACGAAGAATGAACGCAACTGTAAATGACCTCTGCGTTGAATTTTTATTCCTCTTAACTGAAAGAATCGCTCTTTATCGCTATTATGAATTGCACTGCAATATGGATGTTGTTCTGCCATTGTGATTTTGAATAAACTGAAATTTCAATATTTTGGATGAGCATATTTCGAATAGTTTTGTAGTATAGTATAGTAAATTCACTTTCCCGTTATTATTTATTTATTTATTTATTTATTCATTTATTTTTTCAATGAACACAGCATTCACTACGAATACATGTCGCTTCATATCGCTTCCACCTACTGTGACCAATGCCTCTCTGGTCCACTTGGCTCTTGAGGTCTTTAGGTCGGCTTCTCCTTCTTGCAGGTCGGTCGCGTGAAGGTTAGGACTTAGGCTGGTCTCCTGCTCGTCGAATGCTGACGAACCTTTCCTGTAGACTATAGTAAATTTTTTTATGTGATATAATACAGTAAAACAGTAAATTAGACTCACCAAGTGTATATCATTAATTTATTTCAGTAATAAATCTTTAAATGGGCGTGAAGCTAGTGCAGCAAATATGACAGATGAGATAACAGACTCTGTAGAAGATGATTGTGATCTGGATGCAACTATATTTGATTGATGATTCTTATATAGTCATATTGTGGTGCTTGAAAATTTCTCTGTTTGGTTTGTTACGGTTTCTTTTACCGTAGTGGTTATCAAAAAAAAAATTTTTTTTTCTCAAGGTTTGAATAGATTTTCAGGGAATTTCCTGAGATACTGTACAAGTGCTGTTTAATAAGGAAATTTAAGGTAGCATTAAAATACAAGAAGCGACGGTTGATTATATTCGATTTGATTGCTCCTTTCAAAAGTGCTTATTATTGCCTTGGTGAACTATGTAGGGAATAACTCTTGAAGCGGTATATTTTTGTCATCAACGTTCAGTATAGATCATCGGATTTTCATAAAACTTTTTGGAAAGAGAAACGAGGTAGGATTGGGGAAGATGCCTCTATTAATGTCTTTTGTTGTGATCACCTTGCTGTTCAGTTGCTTATTTTTCAATGTGCTGCTATATGTAAATCATATAATTTTGCCAGTCATCCTTTGATATGCCTGAGTTTTTATGTTAGGTCGTTGAAAACTCGATTTTTTTAAACGAAAGGAGAGGTGGACATTTCCGCCGTATGTTTATAATGAAGCGAAATTTTGACGAATTTCTTTGAACGAACATAAATATTGCCGTTGTAGAACAAGAATATCTTAGCGAATGCTGATACGGTTGAAAATTCGTAATTTTGTTGCGGAAGTTCAATCTCAGTTTTAGTTATAAATGCCTTAATCACATTCTGTGCTTTTTATGGCATATGTGTGAAGTGACCCTCAGGGGATCCCATTTCTTACAATCTTTTTGCACGTAAGCGCTAAGGCGGTTCAGATAGCTTAACCACAGAGTGACTTCTTGGATAGTTGTTCTGATCTTACCTTCGAATTCGGGCTGTTGGGTGTCTACCTCCATACTTTTGGGGAAAACGTATCGTTTTACCGAGGAAATGATAAACTTTGGGCCTTGGAATTTTTTAGCTTCGGAGTTTAAATAAGAAATTCAAAAAAAAATTTTTAAAGTATTCATTGGAGAGTTTTGAAGCACATTTTCAGCCTAATAAAAGTACATAAGACGGGTACCTTTAGTCTTTCAAACATTCCACTCGACCATTCCTTTAGAATATATTGCGGTATGCTATTACGTAGCAAGCGTATTTGGTTGACGAACCGAAAGCAGAATGTAAATATCATTACCGTCTTTCGCTGTTGGCTGAAAAAAGAAGGTACTACGATAATGGGCACCATATCTACCTATGAAGGGTCTTTATTTGTAAAGCTTACTGTATATATCTGTCATTTAGTGGGTCATTCTGATCTAATTATGAGGTATCATTCGCTTTATTTGATTTGTATTTACCTTCCACAAATTTTTCACAACATTTTAAAGTTGTTTTCATTCTAGTCTGCTTATGTATTCGATTGGAATCCCTATGATTTACTCTATAAGTTTCATATCCTTACAATTAATTTCGAATTGTTAAGTATTTAATTCCCACTGTGAAACGCTCTATCCGATCCGTTCCCGAAAGTTGATTCGCATATGAACGATAAAGATATAACGATGATTTCTATAGTGTACTTATGGTTGGCATTATGTTGCATGTTTGGTATGTATTTTTATTTATGCAAATCATGAGTATAGGATTTAGTATTACGTTGTATTTTTGAGTAGTAAAGGTAAAGCGTGTAAGAAGGTTTTTGGCACACTATTATTGACGCACCCGGGTGGATTATGAACGAGCGACGCCGCCTTATTTGTTCAGAAAATAAAATCTGCTACAGCGGAAAGAGATTTGAGAACAGAGACTAGGCAAAATTTAAGGGAATGTTGGGAAATCTATAAAGCCAATAAAGCTAGACTAGAGCCAAGTTTTATTGCAAAATCAACTTCCCTTATAACATACAATTGATATCGACTGTGGGGTATACGATTGGTTTCGAGTGTAGTATGTAATGGAATGAGGTTTGAGCATCAGAAATTATGGCTCGTTGCAGTGATTGTTACATAGCAAAGAGGCAAAACAGCAATATTCTGGTTGGATTTTTTGATGTTTCTATTTGTGTATTCGTTTGCTCAAAGCGTTGCTTTTCATAGTCACACTGCAACAGAAGCACCGCTAATACAATATACACGAAGTAATTCTATGTTAAAGATTTGCGTACATATGGATGACTACTGGATGACAACATATCGAAGGTGGCCAAAGAAATCTACCGAAACTTTTGGATAGTAATCGAGGTTGCGGTGGTAAAAGAGTTCAAATGTGGGATTGTTTTTAAGGAAGCATCTTTCATGGCCCAACCCCCTCCCTTCCTTTCCCCTTTCCAAAGGAGACAGGGGAAGGAGAGGGCAGCTAGTCGAACGGCTCAGATTTGATCAAAAATTCTCCCGGCCCATACAGTAGCAATCCATAAGAGAGAGTATTGAGTGAGATGGGAGTAGTGATATACCTTTCTGAGTAATGACTGAAAGACGAGAGAAGTGAGAGCGCCTTCCGATTCGTTCATCCCCATGCGCCCGTTTTGCTAGACAGAACGATGGATATATCCGCACTATTAGCTTTTAAACACTTCTTTTCAGCATGCAACATTTCTATTTATTTTTTATCGTACCGTCATAAATTCGAAATGCTTTGAGCTTCTCCGTAAGTCATTTATATTGAAGTTGATGAGAATTTCCTTCAAATCCTCCAATTTTCCCCGTCAGATTTACTTGAGATCTCGAGATCGATAACCTGTAATATCCGATGTTTTTTATAAATGCTAACGGCTGTCAAGTATGAATTTATAATATTCTACTGTGTAGTAATTTGGTTTTTGTCACAGAGATATCCACAATTTCTATGCCTATAGGAAGTTAGTTTTTTTTCTCCCTTCCAAGATGAATAGCTCTGAAAATTGGTTAACAAGTTTATTAACGAGTGGTTTACTGCGATCAAATGAGTTCTGCGATCGTAGTAATCGCGACGATCTTCATTTGTGTGCTCACATTTGTTTGATCTTGATGTGGTATCTCCCCATGTGAGCTATGACCTCCCCATGCTTTCAGTGCAATAGCCGAAGCTATAAATAGGCTTCGATCTTGCTTGTCAACCAGTATGCGTTGTGTTTTCGCTACTTCGAGTTGTGTACCATTATTACTCGTAGTAAACGAGTCTTTTTCTTCTTCCACACTGCTATGCTTTCAACGCCCCACACGATCGCAGAGCTAAAAAAAAATGTCATGCAATGCTTTTATTTAGGCAATAACCGAAGAACCAGTTGCATAAAATTCAACACTTTTCTTATGTTCTCAGTTGAAACAGGACCTGCTTCGTTTTGCATTGCTTAATGTGCGACGCTATTTCAGAATCGTTTTCGCATTTAAAAAGTGAAAATTAGAGCTTATTTTCACGACACATTTTTCCACCACTTTTTCTTATATCCTTTCTCATTTTTCCAAAAAAATTTTTGAAAGAGCGCACAACGGCTTTTTAGCTCTTTGTTTGATTATGTCGCTGTCCGTATGTTTTTACGTTTGTCTTTTTGTTCTTTTTAGGAAGCCGTAAGAACTATGGTAATGAAGTTTAGGTCGTGCGTTTGCACTAGGCCAATTTCGCGAACTCAACCTCTAGACACTTTATGTGGGAACATTAAACATGCTGTGGAATTCGCATATGTACGTTAGTAGCTCAAAAAATTGAAAAAGGAGGAATTTCGGCTGCGAATTAATGAAACCGATTGGTCTGATGGGACGAATGATTTATGTTTCAGCTGAACTGCAAACTTATTTACGTCGTTACGGTGGTTTTTCTTTTTCGATGACTGTAGCAAATCGAACAAACTTTGCAAGGCAGTTATGCAATTTCCTACTTACCGTAGCTCCAGGAACCCTCTAGTTTCTTAGTGTATGTGATCAGCAAAGCAAATTTATAAGACATATGGGAATTAGGCGAATTAGAAGCACTAGCACATCTTTGCTAGATGACTACATACGCCAAAATACAATATCCCACCTCATAAATATGAGGCGTCGCCTCATGCGCATCGCTCTTCTACATTTCCACACCGAATTCATGTGGAACACGTTGTCTGTTTCATATTTTTCTTCTTTCAGCCATACACTCATGACACTCAACGTAGAACTTCAATCTTTTAACAAGTTGAACCTGTTCATTTTTGATGCTTCCAATTTTTGGCATGATGCTGGTGGTTTGTTTCCACGGACGAAGAAAGAGAAATGAAAATGCTTTATTATCAATATTTCTCTGTCAAGCCGAATAGACTCTCTTAGCAGAAAACAATATTCTCTTTCAACGACGATTGAAGAATCCAAAACTTTCCTTGCATTGAATTCGTTGGCCCAGTAGCAGCCAGAAACAATCGTTCATTTCCGATACCCAACTCAAATTGAATTTTATACTACTTCGTAAAAGAAGCGGAAGAATATACTAAAGTTGCTGGGATGGCAATTTCTGCATGACTTGAAAGTCGTCGCTCATGTGAAATGTATATATATGTTGATCTGGTCAGACTTTTTATATTGATATAATCGGGCTATGCGTACAAATCTTTCAGAAAAGATTCGTCTTTCGACGAGTCAACCGGAAATAAAATGAGAATTCGATAAATAATAGAATGCATGTAGATTTTTTAATATCTCTAAACTTTTGCAATAAAAAAAAGCAATAGAAAAGGTGACGCGATAATCAATTAACGTCATAACTGTAATTTCAGTGGTCTTCAAGTTGAAATGATCGAACGCACGGGAAGATCATAAACAACATACACACGGACTTGACGTCATAAAGAATATACACACGGACATGACGCACTCCCCGAACGGAAATATGTAAAGGTGAGCAACGAATGAATGTAAAAATGAACCACTATTGATGCGATTTTATTGAATGCATTAGTAAGCTGACAAGCAGTAGAAAAATTTAATTTCGACAATGTTTGTTGATGATGTTGAACTAGATAAACTTAGTGAAAATTTTCACTGTTACCCACCTTTTGAATTATTATCGCATATAACCTTTAACCATGGGAATAAGCGATAATATTAAGCACTTCATATCTAACATTTTGGAATGGGGACTATAGCTAATGATCAGTGATCAGGTACTCGGAGAGTTAGATCGGCTGTAAAGTTTGAAATTTCGAGAACGAGGAATTTTACCACTAAGCATAGGAGAAGTCCATTTTCTACACGCCTTATCGGTAAGAAACGCAAAACTTCAGAAAAAAATTTCGGTGAAAGTTGTTAATGTTCTACTCTAGTCAGATACAGTGCATGTATTTTGGTATCATCCCACCCCCCCCTCCCCCCTTTACCCCCATCACTTGATTATCTTGCACCGAGGGGTGATCTATGATGCCAGTAATAATATGAAAAGCAGAATCTTAACAATCATGGAATATAATATCACCTGAATAAGTGTGGCTGAAGATTTGTAGTTACCTTAAGATTTATAGGAAGAAATTTAAACAAATTAATCGACGTTTAGAAATTGCATTTATTTCTTTCTCTTTCTTCTCCGTTTATTTGCACCACCTGTACATTGTGCAACGTTGACAGGCGAAATGAGGTGCGCTGGAGCATTTGGTAGGCGGGGTGCACTTCCACCGAATTTCGAAGAGGATATCGAAAGTGTCATCGCTTTCTATATGACAGATCGCTTCGAAATTCTCTCCTTGTCAAAACTTCGAGCCCACCTAGAGCTCTGAGGCGCATGTTGCACGGATGGTAGTGATTCAAGACTGCGTATGAAACAACATCATATATAGAAGGCAGTTGAACGTGGACGCTAAATATGTGATTTGTCGAATGATTTCAACAGCGTAGACGTCGAATCCAAAGTAATTGAATTTGATGGATGCAGTGCGTATCACGAATGAGCTTCAATACTACGTTTCACATTGATTCATTAACTTAAAAAAGATCTGTAGACATTTAAAAGTTGGAATGAATTTAAATCCTTTTTAGAGCAATAGCATTTTCGTTTAATTTAAATCCTTTTTAGAGCAATAGCATTTTCGTTTTACATTGATTAGGTTATGAAAAAAAACGGATCATTTTCAAGGGTTTTATATGGGTGATTTAATGAATTGAAACATGGAGGAGGTGCTTCTCATATTGTGGTAGATAAATCGTGACCCCGGTTGTTTAACCGAACATGATAGGAAAGCACTCGGTTTTATAGCCGGGTCCATTCAAGATGCCTCGCTTTTCTGGCCGATTGCTAAATTTGTTTTATGGCTCAATTCATGCTAAATGCATACAAATTCTTGAGCACATTTCAATGTTCTTGACTCGTTCTGCAGCTAGTGAGTGAGCGTGAGCAGTTAATTTATAGCGACACCATAAATTCCTCTATATACTTAAATTTTCCAACATTTCAAAAAATCTCCAGTGATGCATCGCTTTGCAAAGAAAACATGTTTCTAAAATCAGTTTCTACGCATTATACAATATTTCAAGACAAAGATTCCTTACGTAAGTGATCGAAGCTAGATCTGCTACAAATGAAGAGCGCATGAGAACGACTCAAATAACATGCGATCTTCTCATTTAGAAGGCTAACATGTTAAATAAATATTAACATCAAATGAGTATGCTTGTGGTATCATACGTGATTTCTGGAGCTGTAAGTAGATAGACAGACATATGCAATGACCGGGACTATAGTGCTTCAGCATTGTCATGTAAGCAAATAGGCAAACATGTTTAATCGTTCACCTCGAAGAACTATTGGCATCACCTGTTTATGTCTCCGCTTGTCCTATATATGTAGTTTAACACACTTTCTTCTAGTCAATAAGGCCGAAAAATATCGCATAGGGGTGATAACAGGTTATAGATGGAACCACACAGTTTCCTTATAAGTTCTGTATTATACTGTGCGCTTGCCCTGAAATAATTTGAAAGGTCATAGTGTAATATAGGAATGTGGCGCTATTCAACGTCGATCGCTAGCAGATGTGAACTTTGGTTTACTGGTTGGCCGAATGGAAGAAAAGTAAAATAAGACTTTGAAACACGTTGCTGCAGTCACGCCTACAGCTGACTTGCTGATGGCTTACCAGTTCGATGCATACGCTCAGTTGAAGCTGTCGTTACGGCTGCCTCCTAAATAAGTTTGCTCTTACGTCACTTATATTTTTTTTAGATAAAACTAATCTAGATTGCTAGATGCAAATGTCGTCTTGATCAAGACCCCCCTTCAAGTATTATATCTAATAATTTATTCTTTTGACACATTTCCTGGTGTCCTGTCAAGTACCACGTGACGGGCAATGAAGAGACGTATTTTTAGTGTATTTCTTTGTTGAATATTATAACTTTTGACGTCAAAAATTCTTATCATAAGATGCTATTGAAAATCTTATGGAAATTTTTGATGGTTTCTTTATTATCTACTCCATTAAGTTGAATTGAGAAATTCATTGGATTATTGAAAAAGGAATTTCATAAGCGATGTCGATTTAATTTTGATAATTTAGAATATTCTTTGGCTTTTTGTATAGCTTAGAATATTTTTTTTCTTTTTTTTAGAAATGGCATCTCCTTTTTTCCGCTCATTTTTTGGTAATACTGAAGCTCTATCCCAAAAGTGGTTAAAAAATCGTTCCCTTCACCTTCCGAATGGGATTCATCTTAGAGGAAGTGTACATTAGCCATAACCTTCTCACGAGGGATTTGAACGATTTTGAAGATATACGGGCGGGAGATTTTATTCAGCTAGGCTTGACTGGGTATGTTTTTCTATCGTAAATGCCACCATTACCAACAAAACATTTCCTTGAATCGGTAGCCGTTCATTCTTTTTCCTTCCTACTGAGTTGAACGATTTGATAACAATAGTAATCTAACTCCTCATCAATCTTCAAATATTATCTTTTTTAATCGTTTCTTTCTTTCTGTTTTTTTTTCCATCGTTTTGTTTCCGTTAGTCTTTCAGTGTGCTTTTGAATTGTACCATTAATAAACCATCAAATCATTTTGAAGTGCAACAATTTTTGCTTCATTAGATTGTTCTATATGCGAACGACGAAGAAAAAAAAAAGGACGACATTTAAAAAAAAAAAGAAATATTTTTGGAGAGTTCAACTCGTCGAAACTTTTCGTTATTAGCATTGATAGTAATTGTAAAATTATTCAGCGAGAAGAGGATGCATTTTATGTCACAATTGGGCTATTTCATTGGTCGATATCCGAAAACGATATTACTTACAACGTTTCTCTTGATAACGCCAATAATCTCATATTTCATTTGGTATCCAGTGAATATTGAAACGGATATTCGACGTGGTTTCGCTCATAAAAATGGCGCTTCACTAAAAGAATTTGAGGTTCATTGAAATATATTTCTATAGATTCGCTCATAATAAGTATCATTGCTATGAAGCTCAACTGACAATTGTAGCTGCACAAGTTTTTTATTTTTTTTTTATTTTTTGCTGAATAATGCAGCGATCCTTTCAAAAAAAAAAAAAAAACCTAAAAAAGGCAAAATTGTCCTTTGAAAGTGGTCCATGCAAATTGATTAACTCAGAAAAGATTTTATCGGATCATTGCTATTCTTTGTTAGCCAGCTTCGAAGCAACTATAAAAACCATTTTGGCGACAGCGAGTAGGAAGTTGACAGAGGAGATGAGGATCAGGCAGCGGTGCGAATTCATTTCATGGTACTGTTGATGTCCATATAAGAGAGTGTTGTCCATGAATTTAGCGTCTATGGGACTATCAAGTGACACGTAGTCTGCGTCTATGTCGGCAATTTTGTTTGCGTTGACCAGTTTTTTTTTTCGAATGCTAACCAATTTGGTCCCCTTGAACAAATTTTCGCCATTTCTAATAAATTTATGATCTCACTGATTCTCTCTCTCTTTTTTTTTCTACGAAACATACTGGATGTAATAGAAACGATAGGTCAGCCATCTGTCTCGTAATTCATTAATTACGAAAACGAGTTATAAACATTTAAAGGTGCCGAAAAATTCGCATGTATTTTATGTTACTCAAAATTTCGTTTTATACCAGTCATATCGCAAGAAAACAGGTTTTTTTTTCAAGTGGTTTGTATGGGTGATTGTGTCATCATCCTCTATGTTTATCGTTTCGTTGCTAACTAATGAAAGAACGTTGAAATGAGCGAAATGTTAAAGTATATTTCATACTTGCTCCTTTCGCATGCTTTTTTACCTATTGATCGCAATTTTTTTCATAGAATCCGGTGGAGCGACAAGTAAAATCTGATCGGTTGGCAGATAGATAGAAGCAGACCCACACTTGCAGACTTTCCTGTTTTCGAAAATAAAACTGATAATGAGTAAGAGCCGATAATAAGTAGTTTAACATCGTTAATGAAAAAGTGAGTAAAGAGCTGAAAGACGACACAACTATCACCTCAGAGACGAATGCGCAGAGATCCATACTCCCCTCCCCTCCCTTCACCCAAGACGCATTTCTAAAAATTGCAAAGGATTATCATAAATTTACAACGATCCATAAAATTGTCCTCGTGAAGACAGTGGTAAAATAGGCCGGAAAACACCAATATTACACCGAAATTTATAGTTTATGATTCTTCATTCTGTATTTCATCTGACTTCTTCGAATAATCGAACCTATTGTGATAACAACTTACGTTTCCATATCGTCATACATCTATCTGTCAGGCGGTTGGCTACAAAATTTGATTGCTGATTGGTTTTTTCTTTTCTTTTTCTAAAACGAAAATTTTCGAACTAAAATTGCATTCATATTTCGAAATGAATTATTTTAAACAGATAAATTGCACTCATTGCAATAGAGAAATAAATCGAGTTTCGTCATATTTATTTCGTTTTTGGATGGGAAATTTCTCGTTGTTTATCGTTTTTTTTTTTGAAAGTGCAGTATCATAGATGAATCTGTTTTCTCTATGTCAGCCATTCAATAATTGCTATCGTCATTCGCCTTGAAATTTATATTAGGATCTTTTGAAACATTTAAAAATTCCAAGTTTTTTTTTAAATGGTCAAAAACGTCGTGGAAAAAATTATGAACATAGACGCTGAATGAGAATTTATGGTGTTGGAGAGCGTAATTAATCAACTGATGATCCGATTTATTTCATACCTGAAAGGCAGTTTGTCGCTCACGCTGCTTTTGTTGACAGCCGGGGAGATGAAGGGGGGGAGAGGGGGGGGAGGCCAGAGGATGGGGGGGAAGGGAACTCACGAGCTCATCTTTAAAAATCCTCATAACACCGACGATGTGATCAAAAACGTAAGTAAAATTTGCAATAAACTGAATTCAAATACAAAGAAATGAAATTGTACTATGGAATAAATACATCGAAAATTATAAATTTTTCTTCCTATATTATTTGTTCTAAAAATGAGCGAACTTTTCGAACTGCTATAATGATGTAATCGGCAAACTTATATGTAAATTGCCTTTACAAAACCTCTATGTAAATAGATTACATTTGATTTAAATTATATGCAAATACAAATTCTTTCAGATTATATGTAAATTTGAAATTACCTTTGTAATGCAACAAATCAAAAATTATGTGTTTACAAGTGTGAATGTCTTTGTGTGTTTTGATTTCTTCGAACTTTTGATTTCAGACTTCTTAAAAAGTAATTTTTTTTAGCGTTTTACGAATTTCTACAACGTATCCATATATGACTTTGAAATACTCGCTGTTATCATCATATCGAAAGAAGGTTACTTCGTACCACTCAAAATGAGTCCCAAAGTATGCGATGATGTAAGTGTGTTTTCCTGTTGATTTTGCTGAAATAAACGCCTAGTAGAAAGATGTTTTAAAAAACAATTCTCAACAAACTATTGAGGGCTATTCCCTATCATTCATAGGAATGGCTTGAGTATCTAAAATATCGCTTGTTCCCATTTCCTCGCGTTTCGTTTTCTCTTACCACACAGTCAACTTCTTGCTCGAACTCTAATATAAGTCGAAGTAATTTGAGAAAAATTATGAAATTTTTTCGCCATAAGCAATATTTGAACAATCCTCCAGTTGTCCAGTTTACGAAGCTGGAGCACAGTGAGATCACTCACTTACAGTAATCGAAAACATTTTACCGTGCAACCTACTCATATTTGAATGATAAAGAATTATTCCTATCTGTGTTTTCCCAGACAACGTCAGTTTATCGGAATCCTGTCGATACAATATGTAGTTTAGATGATACCGCAGTATCTCGAATTATATGTTGTTATACCGTTTCACTGAAACTCTATCAAAACCCTCATTTAGGCTGAAGCCTTCCAGAATTGAGGATACATCTGAGGTATCGAAACCAGTTCTTGAAAGACCCTTGCCATGCTACACCACTTTACACTTATTCTACCGGCAGTTTGAAGATTTTGTCCTAACATTGCAGCAGAATTATTAACTCCATGATCATAATGGTCCATGCAAATGGCTGATGATGAAACGGGTTTGGCACAAGTAGGACCATAGATCTGGCTAAAGCCATTGAACAGTTTATGTTTTAGTAAAGTTTTGGCTGCAGTAATCGCATCACTAAATACTTAGGTATTTTTATAATTTCAAAGGTTAAAGATTGTGGCTGAAAATATTGCAGGTCTATTACATGCCTCATCGGCGGATCTTTCTCACCTGAACAAACACAGAACCCACAATTGTAGTCTTTCCTTCAACACAACCTTTTCTTCTCCGAAACATGAAATGAAGTCCTCTTCCTCCAAACTCCCTATTCTACCTCCTGAATAAATTTCTATACTGGAGAGGCGTCGTTTCACAAATTTTGCACAGATGTAGACCTCTTCGAATTTAATCCCTTCACTCCCTTGAAACATCTCGAATAAATCCGCCTCTCCAGCAAACTTAGCTTTCTTCTATGGCGGACCCAAAATTAGACATCGCTAACGTTGAATCTGACTCATTTTTTACTCAATATCATTTTCGTTTCACTATGCATTATTCACTTCAGAAGTGCTTATTATTTTAAAGTGGAATGTTTGCAGATATCTCGATTGGACGAATTGGTGACGTCATTGTCGTTCAATTCAAGTAAATATGGCATTATTGATTTCAATGAATTCAGAGTTGAAAAAGGTAGTATCAATCACGCTTTCCAATCATTTAAGGTATCTTTTAAAATTCCTCAAAAGAGTTTCTTTTATATCATAGTCATATTTCAGTACTCTTTGAAAAGAGTTGTTATTCACTAATTAATGACAAGACATTTGTAAAATGGGAGGATGGAAAAGTGACCATAACGCTGACATGGTTGTTCCCGAAAAGCCTGTATATACCATGTTCGAGAAAATACCCAGGAAAATGCATAACCGAGGCAAAAAAGCGCTATTGTAGCCACGGAAGAGAACATGTGGCTAGGTCTTTGCGGTCGAGTTCGGAGCTTCCGTGGTCAAGCATCAACTTCCATTGCATTGTAGATAAGTCACACTTTGTGGCCACAGGTGGACTATATAGATTGATGTGTGGTTCATTGCTATCGTGTAGGGTATTTAATGATAGTGCTGTGTTGAAATGCTGCGTGAGCAAGTAAGAGGCCAAGAACCTTGGAGAGTTTTAAATTTTTTTTTTTGCGATTATGGTACAGACGTAATCCTTGACAAGAGAGAGGCCAAAAACATTTGGAGTGCTTAGTATTCATTCATTACTGTTAACTTAACAACGGCCACAAAACTATAGCCTCAAAATATAGCGTAATTGAGCCTCAATTGCTTTAATAGATCATTTATTTCAATTCGGATTTAGCAATTTATCACTCAAGATTCAACACCTGTACCATTTCACCGATACTCATGGAGATATTATAATTGATTAGCATGGGCCGTTTTTGTTTCCTTAAAGTTATGAATGTGGCAAAGCGACGAATAAATTGCGATTGATGAGTTCTATTTTGATTTCTATTTTTATAATCGCTTACATTACAACATGAACAGCATCGCATAAATAAATCATTGTTTATATAGGTTCATCGCTATCGCACAATATGAGTTTTCGATGAGATCATTTCACTTCAATATTCGTTTTGTTTTTAATTTATATCCTATTTGTATTCATTTATGATTATTTATAGTATTTGAATGCCTTTATGTTGATGTCTTTTTCTTTGTTGAAATGTATGAATTTATTTGTAGCTTGCCTATGGGATACAGACTGCACTCGCGCCGAATTTCGACAAATCTATTATATTATCATATCCGAATTCTTTTGTATACGGCTATACACTACCACTCACAACAAATATTTTTGCTGCCGAGGTGAATGAGCGATTTCAGGAAGAGGTTTGTATGGATTTTTTGTTTAGATAAAGGTAGCGCGTTACGGAAGCTGAATGGGCTTATCGGTTGAAACGATATGAGTTTGCATAACATTCAGCTAGAGCTTTGTTGCTAAAAGGCTGTTCATAGCTCACTGTAAAATAAGGCATCTTGCACGCATATGCGTTAACAAAAGCTTTCAGTCTATATATTGGACCATTGTCGAATTCTTGAACTCTTGAGTAGAGGTATTTTTGAACATACATGCAACGCTTTCATAGGTAACCCAAGAAAAGTGACAAACCCAAAAACCTTCGAAGAATCACCTACAACGGTGCATAATAGGAATGGGTTCGCAGCATACAAGCAGGGAAGCAGAGGAAAACAGATGCACGGTTATGTTAATTTGAAATAAGCCGTGTGCGGATGTCTTCCATAACCCCTTTCCCTTCCAATTAGGAACGGTATGTCTTATTCGCGGGATCGAAGTGATGAAGAGGTGGACGGTGGCAAGTATGCTTTGGGTGACCCAGAGAGATCATTGGTGGAGGGGACACAGACACTGTGGACTTGGAGCGCCTGCTTTGGAGTTGAACAGCGTTAGGTCGAATATATCCAATAACAAACTTAAAGTCGGCATGCTACTGCACTGTTGATGTGACGCCTCTAAAAAATTCTTTACAACGCATAGGCCACGCTACCAAGTTTTCGTACTGCGGTGCCAGGGGTTCAGATGCTTTTCGATCCCATATAATCTTTGATGTAGACGGCATCACCGGTGTCGAAGTAGCATCAACGGATACCGCGATGACAAATGAGCTGCTCTTCCGTTTTGACGTCGTTTGGTCCTACGAGTTTTTCGGTGGCCGGCATCAGCAGATCGAAAGCGATAAGTAGTCAGCGTTCCAAGAACTTCTAGACTGCCAATTAATGATCTGGTCTGGATGAGCACAAACTTGAGTGCATCTAAATGAATCAAAAAGGTGTGAAGTACATCCAGCTTCCATTCGTTCAGATCGAACGCGTTTGAATGTACCCGCAAAGCGTTCCACTTAACCGTTTCTACTATTGGTCGTGACTATCGGGTAAATGTGTCTAATCGGGGCGACGTCCACGGCAGTGAAGGAACGCGAGGATTTTGTTCGCATCGCTGCACCCTTTCTTCCGATTTGGCTCCATCCTCCTGAAAAGTTCTTACAAAGGCCCTTGTAATCCAAGAATTTCCAGTCATAGTACGTCTTGTTGAGGAGCTGCACTCTTTGGTTTAGTTCGATCCTTTACAGCGGAGGAAGAGCGAAGGTGAGTCCCGTGCGTGGTTCTTTTTGGTGGCGATAGAGTCAAGCTGGGTTCCTTGACAGTGTTTTCGAGAACTCCGTCGAATGGCTCTGCGAAGTCAGCATTTACTCCATTTCAAAGCTCTCTAAGGAAAAATGGAGTTACTGAAGCGGGCGTAAAGGGTTGCGTCCAGCTTCAAAACGATCAGGCGGAGCTTTGCAACGTCATCAGGCTCAGTCTTTGAAAATGAAGTCTCATGTGGGTTGAACCATACGCAGAACATGCAGCCATTGTCTGGATTGAGGATCGTCTGCTGCTACCGACCCGCGCTTCTGACACCGTTCCCAACATCCCGGTAGCTAGTTGTTGCATAATTGTTGACCTGCTGGATCAAAGAGTTGCAATTCAGAACTCATGCACAGATCGGAAGAGACGAAAAAGGCGTATGCGAACCCTTTAGCACATCACCCATATTCCAACATAATAGCGAATGGGTTTTGTAACACGCAAGCAGAGAAGGAAAGAAGCAGAGAAAAATATGTATCATCATGTCATCTAGGAATGAGTAATTCTTTCCCACAACATTATAGCCTTATGTTGGTTGGATTTTTTTCATAGAGTGCAAATCCTTTCAGGGTCTAGCAACAGCGATAGAGTCTGTTGACGCGATCGGTTTGTTCTATATTGTGAGAGCTTCTGGTTTTGTCGAAAAAAAACGACTCCAATTGTGGGAAATCGAATTGCTTGAGCGAAGTGAAATGCATAACTTTTCCAAACATTTCGATTTCTATCTGTATGGTGATCAGGTGAGTTGAATTTTGAAATTCCTGTCTTCTCGCATCTCTACTATTTCTTAGCCTAATAACTTACAACAAACAAAAAAAACCAAAGGAGCTTGCGCTTTTGCATTCGTTATAGCTTGGCGAACCAGCTTCGTAGGTTGCCACTAAATAATAAGCGTGAAAAATATCGCCTTTGTGTTCCATTTTACCCAAGCACTCCCAGAAACGGTTTAGAATGGATTAATTTCTCTTCGGTCCAACAAGTGAGAAATACAGAAATTTTTTTTCCGCTTCAATTATCAATAATCGTTCTCGAGACAGAAATATCAGAGAGGAAGATAACGTAAGAGGTGTGGTATGTATTATACGCCTTAAAGCTTGCCGAGTTGAAATTACCTCTTGGACAAGCATAGACAAACATAATTGTGTACATGAACCACATTATTATAATGCGCCCTTGTGAAGCAAATTCGGAAAGCGCATTCGCACGAACCTCTTGTAGGTTTACACATTTGAGATACGAGAGCATTACCTGTATATGTTTTATTTTGTTGGTAACTTACGAAAGTATTTTTGTGCTAAGCGAAATGCAAAAGCGCCTAAAGTGCAGGAAATTCTTTTGATTGCCACTTTTTTTTAAAAAGGATGTTCAAATTCAGCTGGCGAATTATGAGGCCGAGAAGGGTCATGTGAAAACGGCTTGGATGTTATCCGTCGGAGTCGTCTTGATGCTCACCTATATGGCATATGTTGTTCGGGAACTTCCTGTCAAAGTTCAGGTATGTTAATATTTCATTTGAAAATTTTTTAAATCTCACATAAGTAAGATCTTTAGTATAACCTCATAGAATTATGAGAATTTGGAGCAAATCAGGATATTTAATGGAGCGGTATTTTTGCCAAAAAGAAATTCAAGTCCAGGTTTGCATTCCTCTTTTCTGTGCCAGTAAAGTTGAGATGTCAGCGATGGCGGATATAGAAGCACAAAGAGTCTAATAAACAAAAACTGTCGCATAGAAGACCAATCTGCATGCATCAGTGACGTCCTTAGCTCACTTTTTTCTTGACTCCTGCAGCCTGATGCCCTCTTGTTCGCTCTTTGTAGGATTTATCGTTTCCTCATGCCTGGCTAGCAATGATCTAGCACGTGTTCCACAGAGGACCTACAAAACGTTCCCATAGTTTTTTGACTACCTTGCACAAAACTCCACACCCACGGTTTGATACCTCACAGTTCTTCGCATATCGCAGTGGAATATCCACCAACTCAGGCTTCATTCCTCAAGCATTCAACAATCCGTGTTATATTCACAGTGCAGCTTGCCGTATACTATACAATCTCACAATATCTTACACTACATCATCAGCAACCATGTTCCGGAACTGCAAACAATCAAGAAAAATTATGTCATCTCATCGATGTGATTGAAATGCTCGAAACCAATTTTTTTCCAGTCCGGAATCCCATCATCATTCGACCATTAGAATTTCGAAAATTCATCGACCTAGAACGAAAAGTCGCCTTTGAAGTTTTGTAACCGAAAATGGCAGAATCGACAGAACTTTAGAGAATATCATTGTGGGAGCACCGCTAAGACATAGCAAACCATAAAATTCTTCCGACGTTAAATCGTTTCCTTCATCATTATCCTCTCCATTTGCAAAAGTAGAATGATCCAGTTTTTGTTATGTACGAACCTTTTTAGCAAAGAACGCTCTGAATTTCTGGAGCAATCTTCAGGTGCTACTGACTTTCGTGGCAATACTCTCACCCTTACTCGCGTGTGCCACTGCATTCGCTGTACTTGGTTGGTTAGGTGTTCCGTATAATTCGGTTATGAGCTTAATACCATTGCTCGTACTCGGAATCGGTAAGGGATTCAAATGTTTCTGCTTCGTTCTTCAGATATCTTCTTGTAGTGCTACGTTCGGAGCAACAAATAATTTAGCACCAAATGCACTCGGTGTATAGGCAAAATTCTGGTAGACTCGATTCATTCTATCTTTTAGTCTCTATTGAATCCTTTGATTAAGGATGATTGCAGTTTTTTTTGTTTTTTTTTTGGGAATATTTTCTGATCTTATTTCACTTCATTTAATGACTCCAGAAACGAGAATAAGACGTGGCATATATACAAACACTGAAGGGTCGATGTATTTTTTGACGAGTTGTTGTCATGGTATTGCAGTCAGGTGTTGATGATGCGTTCCTTTTGTTGCACACTTGGCGCAAAAACGTTTGTGTCACGAATGGAGCCGAACGTATGAGGCGAGTGATTTCGGATATTGGGCCGAGTATAACGATCACGTCGTTCACTAATGTGCTTGCATTTAGCGTCGGAGCGTTATCACCTACGAAAGTGGTATTTGAATTTTCACTCTAATAAGAAGCGGTGTATCCGAATGAACTTTAGCACGACTCTGAGATGAAGTTGATAGATAAAAAACGAGTTGGACATTAGATTCACTTTCGTACTACTAGTCCATGAGGAACTGATTCAAGCTGTTGAAAATATTTTAAAAATTTACGTCACAAACACAATTCGGCAGCAAAAGCCTATGCGAAATTCGCGAATTGCTGGTAAAATTTGAATTTCATTATTGCCTAGTGATTGGAAAAGTTTTTCTCAATATGAAGAGACACAGTCAAACTTTTCCTGTACTCATGCTTCACGATTGAACGGAAACAAAGAGAAAAAATTCAATTCCTTTACAGTCAATGTTCACTTTAAAACTCCTGACGGAAATTCTAAAACATATTTCAAGTTTGGACGCCACTACGGTTCTGTGTCCACTCTGATTCGCTTCTATTGAAAGCACATTACATTTTCTGTATCCTGCTTTTTTAATTCTATAAGTATTTCCCGACCTAGAAAATTTTCAGCAATAATCAAAGTGCCTTTTGAATAGAAAGAATGTGCCGCTTTCTTCATCCACTTATTGATATAGCTACTGAGCGTCGAAGGAAAAAGAAACCGTAAAGTAGTTTTCACATTTTGAGGAGATTTTTGAATATTGAATCAGTTTTAATCTTGAATTATCGAACATTTAGTCAGCTCGTTCATCCCTGCATTATGATACGATGGCGATGAATTATATAAGCACATTGCGGACAGTGGTGACATAGAGCAACGCAGGAAGGCGTGCGTCGCCCTAAAGTCTGGCCTTGATTTCACTAAGTTCTCGTTATCGAAAGTAACCTCTCAAAGTTGTGCGCTATCATTCTGAGTGAAGACCATCGTACTATAACGTAACGATATGTGTCACTGAGGTAGTAGTAGACATTATTGAGGTTGTAGTGTATAGGTTTTTATAGAGTTCACTAAAATCATCATTGCAATTTTCACTTCAGATGAGCCTATTTTGCGCATGTACGGCAGTGGCGATGGCATTTGATTATGTGTTTGAGCTCGCGGTATTTACTCCATGTCTATCTTTCACGTTACGATGGGATCAAGACATTAGCATAGTAGAGAAGTCGAAGTAATTTACGCTATTTTTTTCATTTTGAGTTCTTATTTTCATAAGTTGATAGCGTAGATCGGTCATAAAAGAATTGTTGCGATCATTTTATCCATCTAAGCGATTCGAAATTATATTAAGTGGAAAAACTGAGCGAATTTATCCACTTGCAAAGATTAAAAGTTTGCTTGCATCGCTTCCTTTACTCCTTCACTTTTGTAATGTGATATTTTCGGCATACAATTGGAGGTTTTATTTGGTCCATGACACTTTTCACGGACAAGGGATATGGGAAAATCGCTTCTTGCCGTGGGAATGATGACTAATTAGATGGACATTAGAGACGAAGAAGGCGAGCTTATTCCTCATCGGCAGGAGGACGTTTATCCACATTCAATTAGTTAAAGTGATGTTAGTTGTAACGCTTGCGAATATTCAAATAGAAAATACACATAGATCGCGATCTATTAGGCAGTATCGAAACAGTTTGCATGCACCCTCGAGCAGACATTTTATGCTTTCCTGGTTGCCTCTAACGTGAATAATTTTAGCGTAAATGCTGATTTCGGCATATACCTTATCCTTACAAAAATACTTCATAGAAGTGTATTCGTTTCATTCATTTTATTGCAGTAATATGCATGCATTCTGGTGGCATTATGCGAAATTCGTTCTCTCGAAGAGTGGTCGTATATGTGCGTTGTTTACCGTTGTGTTACTCTATTCGGCTACATTTTTTGGTCTTCGAAAAATGGAAACAACATTCGATGCAAGCAAGACTTTTCCAGCCGCATCGCCTCTCAAGAGCTCAGTCGACATCTTTAACGTTATCTATAAGCAGGTATTATTGGTGCTTTCTGATCTCAAATATTGTTATTCCTGCCATAAAAAATATGATGGAATTAATTTTGTAAAGTTATGTGAATAAGGTAGCAAGTTTTTAATTACCTGCGATCAGGTTCAATTAATAAGCCTTTTCTTTTCGTCCAGATTAGCCTCATATTACTAAAGTGGGCGTATCCAGTGATAAGTTGCTATGGCAAAATGAAGCCTGAAATAGGTGGATTACGATATGTTACATGTGAGAGAAGAAAGGGATACTGTTACTTAAATTGGCATTTCATATAATAATGCAATGAGCAAATGATGCAGAGTCTAAATCAGCGTAAAGGATTTATTAAGCTTCAATACAGCATCTCAGATCGATAACTACAAGTCTTGCACAACTCAGGTGTGCAATATGAAAACGCAGCCGGCTGTGTGAGCGGATTTTCGAAAGTCTATTCGAACTTTTAGCGATGAGAGGCGCTGCTTCCGACTAAAAAGTGACAGCATTATGGCTTAATAGTTCTGAATTGCTAAATATCTTAATTGAAACAGTGAGTACGGGGCTTATTAGCATGTCATATTTTAATTGACTTTTAAAGGACCAGCGATCCAACCAAATTTAGGTCGAAATAAAAACCTAGATGAATTGCTGCAAAGAAGTGGAGTCTAATAATGTTTGATCCTACCATATAATGCCGTAGCTTCAAGCATTTCGTTCCTTCCTGTCGCGAATTCACGCAACCTTGGTGATATTGCTAATCGCAGCGAGTCTGTTTCAACACGTTAGTGTTACGACTTTCTGAGAAATATTTTTTAAAACGTCCGAAAACAACCTACAGTTTGTATTCTTACGTGGTCACATCCCAAAAAAAATCCATTTGCAGTATGCTCCGATAAACTTCATAATCAACAGATCGCCGAACTTCACGGATCCAAACGATTTGAAGAATTTCTTGGGAATGATCGAACGTCTCGAATCTCGTCCCGAAGGCTATGGTCGTGAGAGAACATTGTTCTGGTTGTTCAGCTACATAGAAGTATGTAATTCCGCGTTTATTGCACCATAGTGTAACAAAGATTTAGGCGAATAGACATTTGATACTTAAGAGCGACAATAGTGCATCTGTCGAATTTACTCAATCAAAACTTAAAAGTTGGAAAATTTGATGGTGCATTAACGATATCAACGATTTGCAAACTTCAAACTCCTGCAACGTGAAATTAGAAACCATGTAGGACATTGTTGATAATGCATTTTCTCTTGGTGAGCTGAAATTGATGCGTAAATCAAACGAATTGTATGCATTTACTCCACAGTGAAATTCCTATTTGTTCATTTATCTATCACTACAAAATCTGCTAAACTGCTTAGAAAGGGGTGAATTGCAACATACGTTTTACTGAACGTCATAAATGAAGTAAAAGAATAAATAAATCAGATATATAAAATATTTACGTATTAAAGAGTTGCTTCGATTGCGGTTAGAGAATTTTTTCCGGCGTTTGTTCTTGAAAAAATAATTGTGCTACAGCTTCACTTTATATGTTCTCATGCACTTACAGTTTTGTCGAAATGAGCTTGGCGTTGAGATGTCAACTGATAGTGCAAACTACACCCTCTCACTCAATTATCTGGACCGTTTTGCGAACAGTCAAATAATTGGCGAACAAAATCTTCTGCAATACCATTTAGACGAAAAGTAAGTGTTGTTGGCCAAGATGATTGGTGTCAGCGAAAGTGCTTTATGTTCGTTTCGGGTGGCATTTAGTTGTGGCTTCTTAATTTTCAATAGCTATTGAATGACTCAGGCTGTTACGACCCGATATCCTTATCGGGCTATCGGTTCCTTGTTGAACGTCCCCGTATAACCGAACACGTTTATTAGTCGAAACCACCGCCTCACCTAGGCCTAAAAGTAGCGCACCAACCGAGCGATGATCGAAGATAACAAACGAACGAACAACTCTAGACGAACGAAGAAACACACCGAATCAGATTGGGCAATAACAGTTCTTATATACCCTACTCATAATATCAAAGCGACACCTGTAAGAGTAATTCATATGTTCAATGTTCTATGATCAAAGTCGAGCTGCTCTACAATCATAATCGAGCTGCTCTACAATCATAATCGAGCTGCTCGACGATCAAAATTGCTACAGGGGATTTTTTGTTTTTCCATTGCTGTCTCTGCCTGTAACGTAGGCGGGATGTTAAAGCTGTTGCAGCGAGAATTTCATGCCCGAATTTATTCATTTTCTTTACTTTCTGATAACTTGGGAGTGACTACCTTTTTCAATTTTATGGGCTTTCTCATGTCTTCTCCCTCTCATCTTTCAATCCCCTCCGATATCACAGCATTCCCAGCAACAGCTAAATAACTCAAGCATGAAACAGGTTCTCTACCACCTCGGGAGCAAGCGAGATCGATTAATGCCACGGAAAATCAGCAGTCCCTGCTTCTATGACGCCTTCTAAGCTAGCCAAATTACATTAGATTGAACCTATTTAACTGTATTGCAGTACCATTGAATTTGAGCAATTTAGAAAAGTTCCTGCTTTCTAAGCTGCCTTCTTTTCGAATGTAATAATGAATCAATTCAAGTCCAGCTCAGAGTTGCAATGAGACACGCAAATTATGCTATTACCTGCTCATGGTATGATGCTGTGAATAAATAGCGATCGTTGCAGAGGGCAGGCCGTGATCGACAGTTTCCTATTGACCATTATTTACAGAGGCAAGGATGGATGGTATTTGAGAGCTCAGCTTTCCGGTACATTTTAACACTTTTTTTTCGTCATTCTTCCCTTCATATGTCATCTCCAAGGCTGTGCGGTCACTTGATCATCGTTATAATGTTGCGTATCATCACCACCTAACTATATGTGTCGCAACATCATCACGAATGTTATGAATCATCACCACATATCGCCGATCTATGGGCCATAAACGATGTGATGGCTCTATTCTTATTCAGTAACAATCAAACTGGTAGTATCAAGAATGATAAGGGGAAACTGTATGAGATCTTCGGGAAACTGTGATGAACGTACCAGACTGCTGTGGATGACCGCACTTCGGCTCCCTCGTCTCCAGTCCCGCAGTATCGTCCAAATGTCGGCGCTTCGCCCATCTGTTTTCTGAAGACGCGACCCGCCATGAGCAAGCGAGATCGATTAATGCCACGGAAAATCAGCAGTCCCTGCTTCTATGACGCCTTCTAAGCTAGCCAAATTACATTAGATTGAACCTATTTAACTGTATTGCAGTACCATTGAATTTGAGCAATTTAGAAAAGTTCCTGCTTTCTAAGCTGCCTTCTTTTCGAATGTAATAATGAATCAATTCAAGTCCAGCTCAGAGTTGCAATGAGACACGCAAATTATGCTATTACCTGCTCATGGTATGATGCTGTGAATAAATAGCGATCGTTGCAGAGGGCAGGCCGTGATCGACAGTTTCCTATTGACCATTATTTACAGAGGCAAGGATGGATGGTATTTGAGAGCTCAGCTTTCCGGTACATTTTAACACTTTTTTTTCGTCATTCTTCCCTTCATATGTCATCTCCAAGGCTGTGCGGTCACTTGATCATCGTTATAATGTTGCGTATCATCACCACCTAACTATATGTGTCGCAACATCATCACGAATGTTATGAATCATCACCACATATCGCCGATCTATGGGCCATAAACGATGTGATGGCTCTATTCTTATTCAGTAACAATCAAACTGGTAGTATCAAGAATGATAAGGGGAAACTGTATGAGATCTTCGGGAAACTGTGATGAACGTACCAGACTGCTGTGGATGACCGCACTTCGGCTCCCTCGTCTCCAGTCCCGCAGTATCGTCCAAATGTCGGCGCTTCGCCCATCTGTTTTCTGAAGACGCGACCCGCCATTGCTTGGTAATCCGCGATCGCATCGTTGCGTGGCGCGTCTAGCGCCGCTCATGAAGCTCTAAAAACTGCCTTCAAACCAAATGCCGTTCAGTATGCCCAAGCGACTGTCTGTGAATCCCAACGCCACTCGATGGCCTCAAGAAAGTTTGCTTCGAATACACTTGCGATGTTGTCCTCATTAGCAGCCGAAGATTTGGGATTGGCTACCCGATGCGGTCTTAGTTTGTATTAGGGCACAGCTGTATATAAGTAGCCTTTATCAGTCGGCAGACATGGAAAAGGGAATTGCAATTAGAGAGAGTATATTGCTCCCATTTCTGTCAACACAAACTATTCTCTTATCCTGTGCCAACCAATGCCTACATATTTTTCGCTAAGCGACAATTTCTGTTCCTGTCGGCTACTCCGAATTAATCGCTCCTCGGAGCATTTATTCTCCCCTTTTTCCACATTGAACAACATTCTCAAAATGTGAAGACTTTCTTTAAGCTAGCAAATGAGAATTAAAATATTAAAAGAGAATTTCAAGCATCAATCAACAGACATCACCTTGTATCATTTGAGTCTCTCAATTTATTTCTGTTGCTATTAATAGTGCAAAATAATGTAATAAGGAAAAAGGCTATTGATAAAAACCTATGCATAACGCATGTGGTTTTCGCCGACTTTTTTTTTTGTTTACCTCAATTGTCTTAAAGGATTGTTGAAAATGAATTTTTATATTGTTGAATAGTTTGCCACATATAAGAACCGGAAGCGATCGACTAAACAAGACTTATGTTGGATTTTTCTTTTCAGCTGAAATCCGCGAATTTCTTCATGGTTATGCTCAATACAATATCACTATGTTTAACTATGATTCGCCGATATTCGACCTCATTACTTCAATAAATGTAAGTTGTTTTCTTTATTATGCAAGTGAATTTTTAAAGAGCAGAATGACTAGTAAGCAGAGAATATATCTTTCTATTGGGTGGTTTTTTTTGACCGTTGATTCAATCGAATTTCTGCCTAAAAACCTATAATACAAAATAGATTGACCTTGAAGTCAAGGATATAGCACAGATTTCAAAGTTGATGTTCAAACAGTGGCAATGACGAAGGAGAGTAGTAATGGGGCACAACTGAACAGGACCATTTGTTGATTTAGTAAGGCTTTTGTTGTAACTCCAGGAATAGCAAGACGAAAGCACTACGGAAAAAAAATCCATCGATTACAAAATCCATGGAAGATGGATTACATTAGTGTTGTTGCAAAGAACATGGCGCGAGAATAAAAAGAGGAAAAGGCAGATGAAATAAGGGAGATAAAACTAGGTTTTTTTCTTTTTTTGCAAAGCAAGTTCACTAGCTGATGGTTGCCTTTATGGGAATATAAAGGGCTCCGTCATTGGGAACCTCATGGTGAAAGTGTTTATACAGTCGCCATTCCTATCCTATCTTATGCGCATGGTTAAGACGGCATTTGATCATAGCTTTCTTAATTCGATGTTCATGAACAAATAGGGTCCTTTTAGAAAATCAATTGGTTTTATTGTTCTGCTATGTCCTCCTGATTTTCCTTATCTTCCTATCATTTCTCTCCAATCTACTGTAAAAGAATAAATAAACCTATTGTACGAACCTATAGTAGTCGGTAGCTGATGTATGTGGAATATGAAGGATTGAAACTGTGATTATAGAAAGAGCTGGCGAAATCGGTAGTGATTACTCTATTCTGCATGGCATGTGTTTGTTTCATCTTTGTTCCTAGCGTCGTCAACACAATTGCGGCAACGTTGTCGATTCTCTCGATCTCATGCAGTATGTTTATTATTGAATTTTTTCACATGTTCAAGTTTAACCAATTTGTTTCGAAGAAGTGGATGAATTGATCTAAATGTTCTGAATCACGCTTTGTTTCCATCATTTCGAAAAATTTTGCTTAGCCGAAATTCATAGCTGGTTAAGTTTCAGTTGAGAGGACATATCGGAGGGGTATTTTAGAAAGCGTTCTTTAAAATTTGCAAAAGTTTGTAGTTGCTCTCTCTAATTGTTCAACGTTGAGATGGTTTTGCTCGTCGAATGAATTCTTCCTACCCACCTTTTTCTTCCTCTCCCTTCCAGATCTTTGAGAGTGTAGTGCCGATGCACCGCTGAATAGGTTTGAAGCTTTTTTTACCCCTGTGTGCACTATAACAATTAGACGCCATCAAGCTTAGGAGTAAGTCGCTTGCACGCCAAGTTTGCCATGTCGTTTCGATCAATGGTCTTATGAACCAAAGGTGCCCAATAATCGTGCCTATGATGAAGTAAAATGAGATGCAGCACCATCATTGGACGAGGAAGAGGGTTTTTTCAGTTAGGGTGCAATCATGAATGATGCGAAAAGATTTGTAGAAAAAAAAGTGAAATTGGAAAAGAAGACGAAGCTTGTTGCTTGAAAGACCTTCTCAGCGTACGGCAAAAAAAAGTTCTGGTCTCAGGAATCCTTCGCTGATGTAACAGAATCACAATGGACCAAATAGATGGTACAGCCAGCAAGACTCCAACCCAGCTGCTTTACAGTGGAAAGGAATTCCAAACGAATTAGAACAGCAATCTGGTATCATACTTGTAAATGTACACGAGTTACATCGGACATGGAACACTTTCACATGTCGCATCGTTCAGTTGATTAATTACAGGTCTACTGGGTATGTTAAGTTGGTGGGATTTGGATTTGGATCCGATAACAATGATCAACGTGTTAATGGCGATTGGATTCAGTGTGGATTTTTCGGCTCATACCTGTTATCATTTCTACTATTATGAACGAACCCACCACGCAACCCTACCATATGGCGATGAAACCGATGGAAATGTCGCCAAATTGACCCATACCTTCCACGCCATCGGCAATCCTCTTATTGAGGTTCTCTGTTTTTGCAAACCTCGCAAATTGCCGCAAGCGTTTATTACTTTCAGGTGTCCGTGCTTGCGTACATATGCGCCCATTCGATTGTGCCTATAAGTGTGTATGTGTCTGTTTCGTATGTGTGTATATGTGTGTGCAGCGTGTGCGCCTATAGCCGTGAGGATTTCCGCGTATATGCTCTTCTGCATGTGTGTATGTGAATGTATGTGGGCACAGTACATACCTGTATTCGGAGTTCAACGCCATCCGCTCTCGCAAGACCCGATGCATCGACGCATCAAGATGAATCATAAATTCTGGACCACTTAGGAGGCTTTGATGCCATGATGTGTGTTCATGTTTAGGTGCGTGCATGTGCATGTGTGAGCGTCTGTTTGTATATATATATATATATATATATATATATATATATATATATATATATATATATATATATGAATCCAAAGCGGTTTTAAGCGCCTTCCCATTTAGCGGAAGAACAAAATTTGTTCAATTCACTGTAAGTGGTAACAGTCGTCATGCAGAGAGGAGCACAAAAGCTATTGAGGAAGCTGAGTTGAATTATAGCTCAGTTAGCACAATTAAAATGTTAGTGAGTTGCACCCATTTCCGAAGTGGCACTAGTTATGACTAAATTCCTTAATTTAATAACTGAATTTATAATATAAGCTTTTGTTCAAAGATACGATTAGTTTGAAGGAATGGTTCACTCAGTATTTCCAATTCGCTTAACCTACGCAAATTATTTCATGGTTTCCCTTTGACTGTTAGGTTTAATGAGTATGAAAGGATCAATTTTTTTTTTAGGTTACTTGCTTTCATGCGGATAGAGTTAGCATTTTTCTTCATGTTTATATATCGCTGTCAACAAATTTAATACAGTTGAATGATATTGCTTGTCTGTGCTCCTCCGTTATGGTGTACTCATTCCATAAGTGTAGCACGCTTTCATTGTACTAGTTGTGCAGTAAGGCAAAGGTAAAAAAGGGGTCAAGGAATAAAAGGATAAAAGAATAAAGAGGAGTAAAAACCTTCATTGCCCGTGGTCATTTGTTGCTCTTGGTTTCTGTTTAACGAAGAAAGCACCACGAGAGCTGTGGGAAGCTAGAAATTTTGATTCACTTATTTCTTGGTGTTTCTTGAATGTATATATTTGCTTAGAAGAGAATCCACTGTTTCCTTCGGTTATCGAGCAATGATTGCATTAATCCATATGATATGATATTGCGGAGTGAATGATAACGAGTTTGCAGGCTGGCGCGTCAACAGTGTTCTGCATGTTGCCGTTGTTCACAATTAGCTCCTACGTTGTTCGATCATTCGCAAAAACCGTTTGTCTGTTAGTCGCACTGGGAATCCTTCATGGACTCTTTATAGTGCCTTCTTTACTCTCACTCGAGTTGTGGACAAGAAAAAGCACGTCAAAGCAGCATCAGAAGGACACTATGTCTAAATTGAATGGTATTCACGATAAAGAAGATGCATCTATGATATGAATGTTCGTTCATTTGAATGGATACAATAAAATCCTCTGTTTTGTTTTGCTGTTGTCATTCGAGTGCTAGTGGAGCGTAAACTATCCCTAGTGATAATTTCATTCATAATTATGAGTGAAGTGAAGTGATGTACACCATCTCATCACCGCTTTACTGAATATCCCATTGCAAAACCCAGTATTATAAAGTCTTGTCATACCATATAACCTACGAGGAAATCCTATGAAAGAGTACGTCTCGAGGATTCTCAAGTTTCGTACTATGTTCAGTGGATTCGAACGTGAGGCACATGACGTAATAGACTGATCATTGTGCAGCTACGCAGGTATCGCAGCAGAGAAAAGTGGCAGTATAGAGGGCTTGGAAGCATAAAGGTATCGAGGTGTAGTCTCTTGGAAGCGTCGAGGGTAAGGTCTCCAAAAGATACCTCAAAGAATGGACGAAAAGGCTCGTCGAATGTTCCGATCTTGGTTCATGGACGGGTGGGGAGGAGAAAGAGATTCTTTTTTATCCTTTGAACGTATATACAAAGCTAATCACGTCGATATGCCATGACTAATCACAAAAATTTCGATTAGATTAATGTGTATGCCCTCTTAGGCGTGTAAAAGTCGCATATAGTGGTAAGCTTGCCAGGCGGTTCGAGGTGACAGTTTGAAGCAACACTCTATTCGAGAGCGAGGGATCGAATTCTACTTCGGCCAAAGTCCTTTTCAAATCAGCGTGGAATGACTACGCCCTAGAGGACTTGAATGTGTCGACTGCGCCTTCAAATGTGCTAGCTTACGTTTGTCTACTTACTTTGTGTCTGCAGGTCTCAATTATGTGTAGATCAGGTCTTCCTCGCCGGAAGTAGAAGGCTGTTACAGTCATGCGACGATCTTCTATCTCGACATTATCGAGAGAAGTGTCTTTGGAAGTCATTCGGAATAATTATTTCTTGACATCTCAAAACCTTTCATCACTCATCTCTGCTCGAGCAATTTTACAATCTTTTAACGAACTACTTCAGAAAGATGATCTGAAGACGACGATTTGGTTTCAGCAATTTTCATGTTTATTATCTGTGGAAATTCGACATCCATTCAATAGTTCGCAAACATTCAATGAAACAAATAATAGCGCAAATGCTTGAGACAACTGAAATAATAAATTATAGCCACAATATTGGCAGGAATATCGAAAGAATATCTTGGCAGAAAGATCTATAAATTTATGGATTAATATTGCGAGAGCAAATAAAAAAATTTACAACATTTGAACTTGTTCAGCGAAAGCAGCATTGTTGATTAGATATGCTGATGGAGTTCATTGCTTGTTTCAAATTGCTGCTGCATTCAATCAAGTTTCATCGTCTAACCTTAACGGGTAAATCTAAAGCTTTCTCATAACGCCAACCGAAGCTGAATCCCTTTAGTGTTCTGCGAAGATTTTTTAGATCCAGAACAGGCAAATCTGGCTGACCTATTATTGAAAATTCCGGAGTAAATCAAGAGACAAAAAAAACGTTAGAACGTCGATCTTGTAGCGCACACTTAGTGCGGGGTCACGCACAATGAAAAGGCAGGCCACAACTGTTGGCAAACGGCATCACCGGTGGATAGAATTTATTTCAAAAAAAAAATTCTTTTCCTGTTCAATGATGTCATTTGCCACGCGTTTTTAACAGCTGATACATGCTTTCAAGTTCAAATGTCGTCGTCAATCTAAAACGCGATGCAGAAACACTTTAGTGGTTCCATAGTCAAAATTTTTCCGGAATATAAAAAGTTGGTTAATGAAAAATAGTGATGGGACGTCACAAGCATAAGATTGACCTCGAACATATAGAATTCGGGCGAGAAAGTTTGCTATGACCTTAGAGGTTCTGGATTTCCATTGAGTGAGTAATATTCAACCGCCTACTGGCAATTCCAGGAAGTGCATACAGGCGATGAATTTTTGAAAAAAAATTGGCGACTTACCAAAACTCTCACATCGATCTTCACACAAAAGATTTTCTAACGAGAAAATTAAGTTTTCTTTCCGCTGTTGTGTGTTTGACAAAATATCTTAAATGACAGCAAATGTTCAAAGCACTCTAAACAATTATAGCAACTCATATCTCTTTACAAAAATGAGCCAAAAAGTTTTTTTCATGGTGTAATTTTGTTTGGTTCTGAGTGCTCTGCATCGCGTTTTGCTCTTTTCTAACATCTGAGCGAATATTGAACTTATAGGGAGAATGGAAAAACTCGAAGAACTACTCTAAAGTATTAAAAAACAAATCGAAACAAGTAACGCAGTATATATAAACGAACGATTCCTTCATTTGAAGCAACACACTCTACGCTGTTCATTGACATTATCACAACAATTGTTGACTTATATGTGAAAATTTTAACTTGCAGATATCGTTGAAAGCTTGTTCAACAAGACAACAACAAACGTCATTCACAGTGCGTTTTCGCGCATTTTTTCAGTTTCCCGGATGCCTTCCTGTTTATAATATCGGCTTAAAAAACACAATTCTTTAGGCTTAAAACCCTTCCAGCGGCCCAAATTTCTTTCTTCAGTGAGATATTCGGGAAACCTTTACAGGTCCTTACTTCAGCCATTTTATTATTCCTTCATTAATTGCTGTTTTCTGTGGTGTTCTCGTCAAAACGAACTTCGCGTATGCTTTCGCCTTAGGAATGAAGGAATCGCTCGTTTAGCCATTATCAAGAATCAAAATTTGGTACGTTCACCATTGTTGTGACATGCCAATAAGAGAGTGGTTCAACGAGGTGTTCTCTATTTTCCCACTTCAGAGAGATAGGATCCTGTTGAAGAGTGGTCACCGAGCATGGTGGATAGTTGTGCACCATTCGTTGCAAATCGCCTATTGTTCTCGGCATATCTTTACGATCGGTCAGTGATCTGAAATTCATTCATATGAAAATCAAAATTCCATGCGATTCAAATCTTCTGGTGTTTATTGATGCTTTGAAATTTTGCTGAATGAAAGTAAACGATTTATAATAACGAAGATGAGAGCCTAACTTCCATTTACAATGGCAAACTAAAAAAACAATTAAAAATTGAAAAGCAATGTGAAGTTTCTTGAAATTGCCACTGACCTCCGTAAAATTTTTTTACATGCTCATTAGAAAAATCCGCCTACTAACTTATCCGTGTTGTTTAAACCTCCCTTCTATAAGATTAACTACACTTGACCGTTTCATAGTGTTCGACATTGCATAGATTCGACGTGATAGGCGAATGGTCAGAAAACCAAAGTCATAAGAGATGTTGTACTCGATGGACGCATTTTTTTTTTCGTTTAAAAAATAATCTATGCAAAATAATACTGTTACAAGTATGTGCGCGGGCATATATTGAATATGTGTGCATGAGCGTATGTGTTTTTATGCTGTTCAGTGCCAGTTTTATGTGAGTCCAGCTTTCTATGAATCCTTTTATACTTTACTGGACTTCAGATGACCCTTCTTATATTGTCGTTTGTGACTACTATTGTGAGTGCTAGGTTTTGGTTAAGCAATGACTTCTACAACAGCTAGCGATACTTTTATCCTCCGGGATCAAATTTAGAAGTCTCATTTTCAACCATCGTGAGTCCCTTTGCCGTCTCTCGACAACCTTCGATTTCCCGCCGTGAGCGTTCAGCATCGGAGATCCAAGATTGGACGAATCGAAGGTCGCCGGAGATTTGCGAAATTTTCCGGGAAACCGAGAGTGGAAACTCAGGCAACACCATTTAGCTACGAGCCGCAACTCGTTTCCGAAACAACAATGTGGCGGTCAGCGAGTGAAGGAATGCTCCACATGAATTCATTCGAGTCATTTCGTCGAACCAATCTAACATCTGGTAACGAAAACAGCCGAAGTAACAGTTGAACATAGAACTCGACATTTGTTAGCACGAGTCATTTATATGCTATCCATCAATGACTAGCATAATATTGTTCAACTAACCGTCTTTAGCAAAACTTTGAGATCGCCGATGCTCATCATAGGTATATATTTATCATCGACATTATATCCATTAAAATCGAGGTCATTAAGTGATAGAAAATTCGGAATCTAAAAACAGTTCGGAGCTTGTAAGTTTATCTTATATAGCAGAAACTATAGTTGTGTAAAAAGCAAGAGATCAGATGCAACAAGCATGGCCAACAATATCAGAAATGGCGTTAACATATATAGCAGAAAACATATTCAAGAAAATGGTATTATGTTATTTGCAGGCTTGCAAACATTGATAGGGAACAACGAATTCATTTGGCAATATTTGATATTTAGAAATCCTCAATTCACTATTGAAATTAGGGAATATACCGGCCTAGTTTGTTCTTGATAATGCTCTATGCATTCAAATTATAGAAAGTGGATAAGTGATTACCTTAGTGCAGAAACGAAGTGGCTCAAAGAGAGCGGGTTCAATCCGAATTTTCAATGGCTTCTTTGCGTTCATTGCACCAATTATTGAAATAGCTGTCTGAAAATAAGAACCATTATGATGCTAAAATAATCTGAAACATAGAGATCACCTCTAATATGCATCATAACGTATTCAGCAAGCCCACATTCTGAATGAGCTCTCCAGTTTGAAATAAGTTTTCTCTTTATTGGAACGAGTAATTGGAATGAGTAATTCCCGTTACAAAAGCTAGTTCCTCAACAGCACCTTCCCCCTCCCCCTGCTGCTTTCATAACGAAAAGAAAAAAATACGCTGTATACCTGGGACCAAGGTAAAAATAATTTGAAATAATTTCTATCGTCGAAATAATGTAAATACAAATAATTTCATCTCATATGTCATTCTTACTCATTCCCTTTCTGGCTCTCTTATTCCATAAGTACAACTCTGGGAATATCGAATTACAACTGCGTCGATCTTATTCCAGACAAGACGTCTTTTATGTGAATTTCCATGAGTATTTGTATAACATATGGAGAATTGCTATTGCATCTGAAATTGTTGTAAACGAAATATCTTAAGAAATCACTGTGGCCATAATAGTCGTGTGCATTCAAGCATATTATGGGTGTAGCCTATACGCGGTGAAGCAAATATTTCAAAAACACAATGCAATGAAACCGATATCTCACGTTTTATTGCACTCAGGATTGTGATTTTTTTTTTTCATCGAATGTGTCAATTTTTGCTCATTTAGAATAATTCATTTATCTTCCGCCTGTTAGTGACAGATAGTTGATAAGCGGTTTGAAAATTAATCAAAAATTCTCCTTAATTGAGAAATGGTGATTTTTCTGGATAAATGTTTTTCAAATATCCTTACGGAACATATTAGAGAGTGGAAAAATTTGGAACAATTTTGAGGCAGTTTCGGCATCTGAAAGCGTCGTATATGGACTATGAACGCAAAAATATTTCAATTGAAAAATAAAGGCCTATTTGTTGCAAGAATTTTTAGCTCAATAACGACGCGCCATCATTGAACGAAATGAAGCTATCATATGTTTTATTAGCTTTCTTTTTCTCATTTCTAGGACTACTTAAAATACTCTTCAGCCAGCGAAAGAGAATGATGAACGGTAATTACCCACTTTCACTCTTTTTTAACGCATCATGATGAATGTTGTCTTTGATAAACCTAATTAAAGGAACCACTTTCATATAACATTTGATGTAATTTATCGACCAACCATTTCGCCTATTTGATGTGCAGATTCGGACTTACAGATGCAAGTAAATAGGAGTTAAAAATAAAACAATGAAAATAGCTCAGCAATTCTACCTCACTTTTAGAAACTCAACTGAGAATTACTTTTGAGGAACTCTATTTGTTTAGAAAAAACCTTCCCGCACGGAAATAAAATACGCTTGGCATTTCATAGAAGCGAGGTGCAAATTGGTAGGACACTCGCAAAAATTACTCCACATAATAAATTCTATTTCATTTGATTAAAAAAAGTTGTGTGCCTTGTTTAGCGCAAAGGTTTTTGACCCAAGACACGTTTCTGGAAGTAAATAGCCGGTAAATTTGTGGCTCACCTGGATGCACCTCAATGCGGGTGACGAATAAACTGTATGAATATTGAGGCTCCTCTTCGAAAGAGAACGCCCAACGAGCTGTGCTCCAGAATAGCCAACCTGAGTTAAAGGCGGATCATCGGCGTACGCGTCAGGTCCTGAGGCTCGAGATACGGTGACAACTGCTTGGTTGATATCCATCTTCAAATAGGTTTTTAGAATGAAACAATTTGGAAAGGCGATCATCGGCGTACGGTGGAGGGGGAGGGGGTGGAGGGAAGCGGGGAGGAGAGGCTTTAATACTAGGTCAGTGAAATGGAAGAGAACAAAAGATGCATTCATATTTGTGTACTTAATTAGGACGATGATTTGTACAATGATTACACCAATATAGTTCAGAACACTTTTTAAAGTTTCTCGTGAAAAAAGTTGGGTAAAGAATTACCAGAATCTGTCATCTGGAGAACATATGTCATCAATTCGATCAGGAACCCAGGATTGGCACACCAAAAGAAACTCGAATGATTCACCTTGGCATAAACACTGTGATTACGGTAGGCGATGTCCTCGCGTTGAGTACCCATCCCAGCCGTCTCCCCATTACGAATCAAATAGATCCTTCTTGTTGTCTCTTTCTGTAAAACGTGTTCATCGATTATGATAAAATTATTGTTGGAAAGTCATAATTTCCAAATGCTTTATTCAAAATTCCGATCTCAAAACTTCCTCGTGTTAGTTTCGTGAGCTTTGAAGTTGTTATTGGTAAACATAGAAAAACAAATCCAAAAAAGAAATAAGAGTGATGAGAGGTTAGCTTTCGGTTAGAAAAGTTATCAAAACAAATAAATACTCACCGTTATTATTCACAAAAAAAAATTTCTGCTTACATTTAAGTCTATATTACTTTATTTATTGATCACTTATTTTAGCATGTTTTTAAGTCAATAATAATGCCAACGAAGTAATTTTATTGTTTGCTTTTATTATTTGGGAGGCAGAGGGGGGGGGGGGGGGGGGGGGNTGGGCAAGCTAAACAGATAAAGCTTCACAACATCCATGAAGAGCCATTGAGTTGTTAATTTTTACAAAAATTTTCCAAACTTTTTTCTCCCATACCATGTGGAATTACATTGTCAATGCTGCTTCGTCGTGATATTCCCACACTTTGCCCTCCCTTCTCATATACATGCAGCAGACAATAATCCCAACTCAACAAGTGCTAATAATCGATTACGCCATCTACCCCCTAATCTGATATCAGCCCCTCACCCTTCCCCCTAACCATGAAATAGCTCGTGAAAACCCATTTCATTCAGCTTATGATGGATGGAAGCAATGCGTTAAGTGAAGACCTCTGATTACCTCATTTTCAATTTTGTGAAAATGTATCGGAGGAAAGAAGTATCTATGGTTTGAGTTTTATAAAAAAAACTTTTGCTATTGAAGTCGTTAATATAAATAAAGTATCGCTTTCCGATTGTTTAATGTTTATGTTTATTAGTAATAGGTGACTAAAATGTTAGTAAATATTGACGAAAAAAGAATATCCTAGTGGTGTGAGTTTAATTAGCATTTTCGAGCCATTCGACGTACCTTTATTGATTGTCTCACTCTTGCTGGTCTAAAATTAAATTAACACCAATTACACCACTTTTTAAATGGAAAAAAATATGTAAGAGAAATTCCTTCCAGTTCACTTTGTTTTTCAACCAAACACAATTCACTGACCACTCTCATTGAAAATCAAATCACTTGAAAAGGCAGAAAACGGGAATTCGGTTAAATTTATGGGCAAATAGCCCCTTCGAACACCATTATTACCGATGAAAAATGTCACTGATATTAAGATGCGTTATCTAAGGCTGTGAATCCTTTTATTTTTTTTAAATCTTCCGCTATCGTTGCCTCACCTTCCCGTCTGTCCACTTGGTTCTTTCGTTTATTTCGGTGACTTAATTTTATGAATTGTGAATTTCTATATATTAGCAGCATTTTATAGATTTGTTCATGACATCTCTAAGGACCGTATTTTTGAAACTTAAATTACAACTCCAGTTAAGTTAATGACTGCAACTCAAATTTTAAAAAATCATTTATGCTTCAACTTTTTCAGCTTTTTTCTTCGATATATATATTCCGAAAGTTGGGCTGATTGGGGAGGTAAAGAAATAAAGGTGTAACACATTTTAAGGAGCGCATAATGAGGTGCGAGACAATATGACAAGCGCATCATCGACAGCCTATAATAATTCCGTTTTATGGCTTGAATGGGATGCTAAATCGCATGCATTCTAATGAATCTATAGCAGAATCCATAACAAAAGCGAATATTTGAAAGCAAAAGTATTAGATGTTAAACTAATGAAACTACAAAAAAGAAGCGTGCAAGGCTGAATACGCAAATAAGCTTTCATTTCAGCATAAGGTTGCAATTGCGTTATTTTGCACGTTGCTATTAAAAATCGCAAATCATTTTCAATAATTGCTAATTAAATGCAATTGAATTGAAAAATATTTCGCGTAATCGAAGAAAACAACAATTTTCATACAATATGAATATACCACATAAGAGCCCAATGAAAATGTCTATTCAATGGGCGCAACGCTAATACGCCATATGATACGTTATATATGCAAATATAGAATTAATGGAAATGAAGTACGTTTGGCGCATAATTGTTCACCGCTGTGGCGTTTTTCATTGCTGAACGTCACCGCGTTCAACAGCCATAATCGTCTCGAGATTGCACATCTGTCGATCCTCATAGTGCCATCTGTATTCGCTGAGAACAACTGCCAGAATCACTCGAACGTTACACGTGAATATCGTTATGCCCACCGGCACGTTATTGTTGAGAATATGTGACACTGTTTAAAGGAAACATTTTTTTTATCTGTTATGTTCGCAATCGGCTTTTTGCAATCTGTTCTCATCGAATCTGATTTTCTTGACTTTCTTCGTTAGGAGCTTAGATGTGGTTTAGTACAAATAATCAATATGCATAAAACAAGAAAATGATCGGCAACTTTATGAATCCCCTCAAAGGTTCAACAAGTTCAACAGTAGCACGCATATCTAAAAAGCTAACGAAGGAATATGTTAGAGTGACGTCAAGCTACTATAGCTATATTCCTTTTACTTCGAAACATAGTGTGGTTTCCTAATTAGGTATTCTTAGATGCACTTTACTCAGTTTTATCTCTTATGCACTGGTTATGCCAGCGCATATACCTGAACTTTCATAACATTCATAACCTGAGGGTACACAAAAACCGTGGAATCTCTAGCCATATTTGCTAGTGTTTTGTCGATGAAATTGCGTGAGAGTGAGACCATTTATATTCTATAAATGGTCTCACTCTAGACTCGCGAAAATGGGTACATTCACCTGCTAGCTTCAATATGCAAACCATAAAAGATAAGATGATAAAATTTTATAATTTCCACCATATCCTTTGAATATCATTTCGCTTCGGTTGACTATCCTCTGGCTAACGGTATGGTTGATTATTGGCACATATATGTGGTATAAAACTGCAAGTCAACTTTGACCTAGAAACGATTCGTTGGAAGCTAGAGACCTTAACTGAACATTTTTACAACCAAGTCGTTAGATAGGAGAAAAAAAGTGAAGCATTATTTACTTATTTTTCTCAATCATTGAGGCATGCGACTGGGTTGAATACGGATATTTGCAAAATTCGATACACTAGGGGCCTTTCTGATACACAATTCCGGAAAAACAACATCATCTGCATCACATCTGCATTTATCATATACTTCCTTAAGCTATATGAACTATTCAAGGCACATCTGAAATAAAATTCCTGTACCATACGATAGCCTTACTTCATTCATGTAATCTCAAAAGAAAAAAGAGAAAAAAAATGCTATATAATTTCATCTGAAGAAAGTCAAATGATGGTGGAATGATCCTCCATTTTTCAAGAAGTTTAAAATCAACAAACGAACTCACAAAAATTTGTTATAGCGATTTCGTTTTTATCATTGTTTGTAATCCATCAAAACGTTAAGACCTATTTGACAGCATTCTATTATGTAATCAATCATATTGCTAGAAAAAGGGATCGAAATTTTCTCTGAACGTCAATGAAAAATAAGAGAGCATTTATAGAGATCAGTAATGGAATAGAAATAAAATTTGAGTCATAGATATAAATCAGTAAGCAATTTGAGTCATTGCTTCAATATTTTAAACGTTATAATATACTTCCACAGTAATGCAATTCGCAGGCTGCTCTAATTAAATCCATGATTTATTAAATGTACATCAACATATTCAAATAAATAATTGGTAAATTTAACGTCTATAAATATGGCGAAGAGAGTTGTTCAAAAATGATGCAATTAGAGTCGTATCAATAGGGAACGAATGAGCTTTACAATAAGCAATTTCTTTCAACTCGTATGTAATTTTAATCGAAGATAATAGGCATCCTCAGCAAAATGGTAACAAAAAATGACATTCAATAAAATCGCATCTTAAATAAATGACATCCTAGAAAACTGACGAGTGAAAAACTTCAAATGTGGAAATTTTAGCGAAGAGCATACTATTTTTTTCATCTTTCATAAAAGTTAAGTAAGTAGTGCTACAGACAATCTCTCAAGCTATAGTAACTTACAAGAATCAGCTGTTGCCTTCTTATCCGAATGTGCATGCTATACTAGCCATGATAATATGCCTATCCACATGTCTATATCTGAAAATATAATTCTGTGCCTCTTCAGAACACAACTTTATTCCATGTTAACTGAAAAAAATTTCGTCTTTTCTCCGTATTATTTTCTGCTCAAATAAAAAAAATTGAAGCTTCCCTTTTGCGTTATTTTTTTCCATATACAAATCTAAACAGAAAAAAAAAAACTCATGCAGAGTCCGTCAAAAAGCATCCATCGTTGATGCTAAATCAATGCGAGTGCATTCGTTGATAATTAAACTGAAGAAAGTCAACGATGAAAGAAAGCACTCGTTGCGATGCATTTTTTTAAAAGAGAAATGAATACGAAAATCGATCGGTGTCCCAATATGGTGCTATTTTCACAACTCATAACAGCCAATTTCGCCGTTTCAAGAAAATTACCATTCAAAAGTACTCATTAATTGTTTCATCATTCGAGTAATCGATATGTCCCATAAATATTACACGTGCATTAAATGCAATTAGATCTGTAGATATATCTGTAGATATATTTGCATATGAATGAAATATAGCCCAATTTTGGTGGATGTCATACTCAAAAGGTAATCGAAAGCACAGACGTACTCAAATAATGGCCAGCTTAGCGATCTCTACGATAGGCATTAAGTCTAATAGCGCTCAGTCTGATCCAAATAGTAAAGAGTATTTGGTCCTATGAAACATCGAAAATTAGGGATGAGATTTTCTATGAAGCAGAAAGCCCAACAGTAGTTGGTCTCCTCATTTTACTCTGTTTTTCAGTGAATTTTAAAGAAGAGTTCGTTGAGAGAATTTGCCAAAATACATTCAATCAAAATTAATGAAAAGTTATTGATGAGAAGCTTAGTTTAAACTGTTTTGCAGATGATTTTTTTCATAGATTTGTGTTCGGAAGATTGTTGCCATTGTTTCTAATCTCGTTGAAAATCACGAACCTTGAGGCTGCTTGCGGCTTCTAGTTAGTGATGAAAATGGTGACTGCGTGTGATAGAAGTAAATTTAGAAATCAACTTTGTATTGATTGCAGTTAAAAAAACAATGACTGATGCTAAAAGTGGCTATCTTGATGTGCGATATTCTTCTTTTTTTTAGCGACTTTTGGATAAGGTTTTCGATTTTCTTTTAATTTGCAAAAGTTTCAAAAAGTTTGATTTTAAAAAAGTTCCAAAATCCATAAAAAGATCTGAGGAATGAACATAAACACATTTCTTTTACTCGGCCAACTTATATACGCAACAAATATGTTGCTACAAAATTATAGAAAGATCAAAGATGAAGCTTCAGTGCAATACTGCATTTCCGTAGATTTTTTGAAATTCTTACTTATGGATGCTCGCGCTTTTTTCTATCCCTTTCACCCTTTCCTTCCCTTATTGTCTTCCTTAGCTGAAAAGTTTTGCTCCCGATTTCTATGGGAATACAAAGAGAAGGAGAGTTTTTGTAATTATAGATAGATTACGTCGAACGCTTTAAATAGCAAAAGTTGAAAATATTAAAAGAAAATTGTTGTAAGTTGTATTTCATTATGAGATTCAAAAGCAGAACAGGACTAATGCATTTGAATAACATTTGCTAATCATAAAGGGTTTAAAACTTATAAAGAAACCTGCAAATATGAAGCATCACATATTAATAGTGATCGAGAAGGGTGAAAGTATTAAAAAAACCAAAACTTGAATAACGCTGCAACTGTGGGAATTTTTTACAAGTAATCTTCACGACAACCGAGGCGCCAACATAATTAGTCATCAATCATTCAAGAAAAATGCATAATTCAACACACATTGCTTCATGACAATATATCACTCTTATCAACGCATCACAGCTTACATTATTCTTACACTTTTATGTCTGAAAGCTTTAAAGCAAACAACGTCTTTGCTTCCTCATGTTCAGTAATAAAAAATGACAAGGATATTTTATATTGCATATATCGGTTGAGCCAAGAAGAGCAGAATGAACCAATGAGAAAATACTATGAAATAACCCATTGATAAATATCACCAAAGAGCATCGGAAAGCACTCCCCCCACCGCCCTTAATCGCTCACATTAAGAAAAATCCTGTTTCAATGCTTGTTGTTGGAACAAGCACAAGAAACATCTTTCGATGCATATTTGCTAAAATATATGCCAGAAGGGAAGAAGCAAACGGAATGCATTTTACATAATAAGACACAACATATTGTATTTGAACAGTTGGAAAAATTCTGTGGTTTTCCCTCATATCACGTTTCAATATTCCCTCATAAATGTTTGCTTCTAGCCTATACATTGGTTGTATCAAGAAATAGAAAATTTTGAACATATCAAAAAATCATTTTTATATCTTCACAATCCGATGCTAAGCTAATGAACCATTTCACTCAGCCAAAATGCTCCTTAAATTCTTTTGGTTATCTTCTTATCTATCGTCAATTATCATCTCAAAGAAGCCGTCACAATACTGCACTTTCAACAACTAAAAGAGTGCTTTTTTATGCGAAGCATAAATGATTTCTGAATATGCAGGAAACCAATTTCGTAAAGTGGAATATGAAACCCACAGTTTCAATTGAGCGCAAAATCTGAGGTACTGGAAACAATAGACTTAATGAAGTTAGCTATATATATATTTCACTTAATACTATGCGACCAGTAGTAGCCAGATGATAATACGAACAGATAGGCAAATATGACTGTCGCAAAAAACATGCAACATAAAGGATATGCAGTTCTGTAGAAGAACGTAGCAGTGAAACTGCAAATAATGTCCACACAGGTGGATTACATTCGCATCGAGCAGCCCACATGACATTCAATGATAGAAAGCGTGAATGCACCAGAAAGCTCAACGCTTGCCACGCCTCCATATAAAAAACATACATGTCTGCGCATCACGGTGCACACCACTAATGTCTAGCATGGAAGTGTGTGTATCAAATTACAGCACAAACTGAAAAGCTACTAAGGCATTTGCAGAATAGCAAAAGTAGTGTTACTTGATAACTCGATGGTAATGTTGGCATTGTGTGAAGTTTTTCTTGAACCGAAATCGGCAACTCTGAGTGGTTGGAATTCGCTCTGTAGGTTCAATTTCGTTTATTGTTGAATGCAATAATGGATGATCGCCATGAACGGTATGTTTTAGTGAAAGTTTCACAAAGTGGGAATGAAAAAAAAAATTCACACATATAAGAAAAACAGTGAAAACTGCGTAAATGATGAGAAGATCCTTCTCACACAAGGCATATTGCAATAGCCTCTTAACATTGCCAAGTCAGCACTCTTTTATGTGAACGCCGAAGGTGCGAAGATGACGACATAATAGCTCATTTGACGATTTGGCATCTTATTCCACAATAATAAGGAAGAAAGCGTCCATGCGAGATGAAGTGGACGTGATAACGCACTCAGGTGATACAAGTTCCAGGGACATCCTGGAGAAGCAGCAGGCGGAGGAGAAGGGAGCTTACAGAAATAAGAAAAAACGATATATAGAATCAAAAAAAGGAAGCCATAACTGAATTTAGGGGGCAAGCGTTTGTGGGAATTAAATGGGAGAGTGAAAAATATATGTATATCATCGGCGTGTACAGAAAATATCATGACGTCTAGCGGCTATGGATGATCGACCATTTAACATCACGGAAAATGTGATCGCGAGAAGCACTTATATATGCACAGAGGCTCTCCAGCTTCGAACTAGTGGCCCCAAATCAGGTTGATATCAACCTCCTCCTCTTCAGAAGAACGCAAGTAACTTTTTTCGCCCACCTGGATTGCACTTGTTAGAGGAGGGAGGTGGGGAGGGNGGGGAGGGGGAAGAGTGGGGAAAGGTAATAGTATCCTACCTATATTTACTTCAGTCGGCTTCAAAACATTCGAAACTCTGGCTATAAATCTGAACAAGCCTAAGTCTTAATCCATTCATAGACTTCAGTAAAATGCCTCTGAAATTTATGAACTATAGAATTATTGAACGCTTTAAAAAAACGGTGTGAAAGGCCAGAGAATGCATGACACGCACGAGTGAGCAGAAGTACTGAATCAGAGAGCATTCTCCAATGGCAACGTGTGGCCATTGTGATAAACCACCCGATGCACTATTGACTCTCGCTACCTCTTCAGCTAGAAATTTAATGTTATTTTTGAGAGAATAATATCATTTAGTGGACTAAATTTGGAATCAAACATAGAAGTTGAAACTTTGGATTTTTGAAATACTTTGAAATGCTAATAAAACTAATTAAAACCCGCAGAAAATAGCAACTCTCGAAAGGGTTCTCATCAAAATGTTTCAATTTTTTTCTTTTTTTGCTCACTTAGCCCTATATATAAGTGAATAACCGGCAATCATACAAGCACACATGCACATATACCATAAAGATAATTATTAAGACATATATGTAAAGAAGCTCAAGGGGAACGCTGGATCAAATGCGATCTGTGCGAATAGTGCAACTCAATTCCACAAAGATTTCGGCCAAAAGTGACCGATTACGCTAATACTGTTGTTGCGAAGAATGCTGTCCTACTTCTTGCAAAATTCATCAATCCAATGACTCACTCTCATGGATCATTTTGATTCTAAAACTAAGCGAAGGTCCAATCCTGAAAAAATCTCTCTGGATGAAATTAAGCTATTTGTACTTCGAATTAATTGAAGTTTACAACTTGCCTATAGGCGATAAATTTTATTGCAACGAATAAAATATGAGACAATTAATTATTCAATAAAAATTTATAATAAATCACATTCTGAGGCTGCCAAATATATTACAGTTCAGCAAGCATAATAATTTGCAGCCGAATGGCAATATTTCTTTATATGGAGATTGAAGATTTATTGGTAACATTTCTTTCTTCAAAATAATTGCTCATCATTTTTTAGGAAAAATTTGTTAAATATTTAAAACAATAGGATAGGAGTGGATATTTGATAGACTAAACGAATTTAGGGTTTCCTTCAGAAACTTCAACTAAACACTAGATTTGTATAGAGGATTTTTTGATAGACTCCTGTCTGAAAGCAGCAGCCCCGTGACCATTTAAGATTCATTGCATTATATATTGAAGATAAGCAGCGATTCATTCACAGGTTTTCATTCACCAGAAACGCTAACAGAAGGCAATCGCAATTGCATGATAGAAGTTTTTTTTTTAAGAGAAATAATTCGGTTATGTCTACAAAATATATTTTGCTGGAACCTTTGCGACACCTTTTAATGAAAATATGAAAAATCGACATAAAACGTTTTTTTTTTTTTTGAGTTCAAAATTGCGACATTGTCGATACATTGCTGGATGCTTATCCTCTACAGAATTTTCAATCAAATATTGCAAAAGCATTTCGGTTTGCACCAATTGATTTTATTATGCCGTTTACCGTTGAGCAATTCAAACGATTAAACTTTATGCATAACCATTTGCTACCGCATTTTCAGCTACACTTTCTAAAAAGCTCATGAATGTTTGCATTTTCTCAGTTTTAAATGATAGTTCGAACTGCAAGCATAAAAATATTAAAACTTCAAAACTTTCCGAATATCGTATTCGCCTACTGAATATTAAAAAAAGAAATTTAAAAGGTTTTATGCATATTCGTGGAAAAAAATCGAAAATCAAACATGATTGCCAGCTGGTGCAACCACAAACACCGCGCTGGTTAAGGCCCAACCAAAGATGATTAAACAATATTTCGCAGGTGAGATTTCAAATAGAACTGCAGAAAACAGGTTTGAAATGGTCGCCAAAGTGTAATAGCAGCTTAACGGTATGTCAACATCCTTAAATCGAAAAGTACACAAGATGAACATATCAGGCAACAATGAAATGAAAAACAGGAAGTACTTGACCGGCCACACGTTACTCAAGCAAAGGTCTGTTAAATACCGTTCATTTAGCGCAACAATTTCCACTGTCATACATAAAGCATATAAACAAGGGATCCGTCCAAATTTCATAAAACTAAGAATGTAACGCAATATATATATATATATATATATATATATAGCAGTGATGAGAGAGCATTACTTACCTTGGAAAAAAGTAAGGTTTGCTCCAGCTGCGTGGTATGACAATAGGCGGGAACATAAGGGATGGGTCGAAGAAGCGAGGATTTATCGAGGCGGGCGGCACACACCTCGACGCCCATTCTAACATCGCCATTCGCAGACGCAATTTCCGTTTGAGTGCGATCGCTGAAAGCCATTTTCAGGTACACATTATTCAAAAAGTGATTTTCTTGACTTTTAGTCGTTTCAGGATCGACAAACCAATTACAGAAATCCAATATCCTTCTTTATTAGAGGGAAGCAATGTGAGACACTGTGAAGAGGACGAAAGTCAGCCTAGGCGCTAGTCGAATTCGTTTATGGTTGTATCGAGAAAATGATGAATAGGTTTTTATTTCACGATGGAAATTTCTTGCCGGTGATTGCCGTTGCCTGAGGAGATTTTTAATGATAAAAATTGCAGTCGCAATATAAAAAAAGGCAAGGAATAACTCTCAATGAGTACTTAACTATAAAGACGTAATCAATTATGCGGCTGCAGTGTTCAACGAATTGTGTTGGTTTTCAAGTTTGATAGCTTTTGTTTCCGTTTTGCATATCGCATGTTTTTTTTTAAGTCGAGAATTGCACAAGCACTGTTTTAACGCCATATTTGTCCGGCTGATACATCTTTATGAGGTTAATTTTTTAGCCTCATAAAGTTGTATTTAGATTAACAAACCTTTCACAAAAAACTTGAATTTAATCTTTGTTATTTGAATTATTTAAGCTTCGCCTTTCCAGTAACCCTCACCATTCTATAGTTCCATCCATCACTGAATTGGCGTTGCATCGACAACGTCTGACATCTGAATGTTTTAAATCTTTGAAGTTCAACCAAGAGATTCTCGGCGACCATTCAAGATGATTTCTGAGAAGCATCTTTAATCAGAAGAACTTGTTGGTAGAGGTTCTCTGATCAAAGTTACGAATCGTTAACTTCACTTCATTCTACAACACCTGTCATACTTATAAGTGGAAGGCTGTCCCGTGTTTCATAATTACAATCAGTAGAAATTTGCCTTACCGAAATCGTAGTTTACAGAGAGAAGTCAAACAAATCAGAGGCAACCGAACAAGTTTATATTCTTTGATGTAGGCAGGCAAAAAAGTTAAAATTTCGACGGTCTCATACTACTCGATCACTGGATATCAAACATCGACTACGAAAGGTGAGAGATGCGAGCCGTGTTGGGATTGGAACAGACCGTGAGCAGTTCAAAATTTTACGCAGGGCACCACTCACTTTACGGAGATGGTATATAATAGGTGGAAGTCGAAGAGCGTGGGCTCCCTAATTGTTGTTTAATAAGGCTAAAATCCTCACTCCTATTGTCTCATTATCTGCAATCTTTATAGGTTTACGATCAACAAAGATTACTTGCAGAATGAGAAATTATCAAGTCTTAGTAATAAGAAATTACTAAGCAAATCTGATATCTATGAAACAGTTTTAAATCTCAGACAAATATGCTCGTATATATTAAATAAAAATCACTATTCGTTAAGAAATTTAACGGGTAAGATTCATTAAGAAATCTATCATTCAATTCCATTACAAGCAAGCATCGTTAAGAACGAATAATCTTTCATCTTTGATCTTTAGTCTCAGATAATTGTGTCAATAGCCCAATTCACAAGATCTCTTTAAAGGAAGAAGAAGCGTCTCTGATTGTGACATTTGCTTTCCGCTAAATTTAGTTTCCTTTAAAAGCTGAAAGGATTCCATCTATGGCATAGTTAATGAGACGCTATCTTTGCAAGCGTAATAAAAACATTCATTCATTTTCTTTGATTTATTCTGCAAAACATTTTGCAGCAACTGATTAATGACCGGCATTTTTTGCATATCTGTCTTTAATTAGTTATAGTATTTGTACGTCTGATCAAAACTGATCCCATTTGATCACTCATTTGAATATTTGATCAAAGAATGCAGAAAATACGCTGGAAAATTTAGTCCAAAGCATTTTGATCAACGAAATTTAGAACTTCTTGATTGCCTCTAGTTAATGATAGAAAACTTGTTCAGGTTTTATTTCCATACCATCTTTATTAATTCCATCTGAATATCAGTCACTCGCCCAATTTTATTTGGATTTTGATTCAATCTCCAATAAACTACAAACCCAACACTCTCGAAAATCTTTAAACTTTTGATCGGACTCTCCATATATCCCGAAGTTTCGGTCCAGACGCATTACTTCTTGGAACGCTATGAAAACAACCGATCTTGTTGTGCAAAATAAACATATTTTCCCGTGGGGAATATTCACTACACTACCCAAGCTCTAATTTTATGGTGCGGGAAACTCTGCAACTATTATATTAGATGGTCATGAATATTTTAGGCTACTTCCGCCTCGATTACTAACTTTGTAACATTGCGTTTATTTCCTCACTTATGGCATGACGTTAGAAAATTATTATTGATACCTCACAATATGTTGCAAGTAGAAAAGATTGGTTTCTCACAAATTCTTACTCTTTGTTCGAGAATTATTAAATGCGTTCTCCTATATTAATGCGTTGTCCTCCAAATGTTATCTCCTACTCATTACTTACTTCTCACGGTCACCGAACGCTTCTTATTTCGGACGATGAAGCTGACAACCACTCCAAAGATTCGGGAACTCTCGGTAGGTTAAGTTATATGCGCGTTTGTGAATGTGGACTCTCCGCTTTCCTCGTAAAGAGCTAATACGCACTTCAATCGTTTTCAACCTCCCACACCCTTCCCTCCACACGCTGAACTAGATTCTAAGACAAACTAAACGCTATAAACCTCTAGCCTTGGATTTTCTTTCACTTGAGAGAATGAAAGAATGCTTTACGCGAAATTGGACATAAAATTTACATCGGATTATTCTCACTGAATAATGCGTTGAATGATATCCGGAATAAGAAATAGGTCCAACGGCATGTGACAAATCTCGAATAAGAAGCGCAAAAAACCTTAACAACAAATGACAATAAAATATGTAAGTTTAATTGCTTTCCTCTCTGCTATATAGAAAGATGCCACAAAATTGCCAATATTTGACACAATTGAGCTGATCTATGGTGCATATAAGTGCAATCAAAGCTGCTAAAATTATTTCAGCGATTCAATCCGATGAAACGTTCGATAAAAGGATTGAAGAAGTTGACGACTAATAGCACTATAACCCTCAATTGCACTCATAAAATAGTGAAAATACAAGTGCATCAATCGTGCTAATCCACTGCTCCTTTGATTATGTCAACGGATCGTGCATATACCCAGTGAGCAAAATTTACTCAATAATAGTGCCAATTTAATATGGAACAGCAGGTGATTAGTGAAAAGGAAACAAGTAAAAGGTGCCATGATGAAAACTAGGCATTCAAGAATGCTTGAATAAGAAGAAGAAGGTTGTTAACTACAAATATTCTATGTATAAATCAAAATATCTGCAATTACCGTTGAAGTTCATATAGTAAACAATGAGGAAGATGCACTAGAACTAAACTACTACCGCAACTAAAAGTAGATGAGAATATTGAGCAACAAGCTATACGGCATCATCCAGCCAATATGTAACACCTGCTGGATTATACAGTTCTTTTTGTTAACGTTGAAGAGCGAGTAATCAACAACGGCTATCATCAAAAACCTAGCTCATTAAGGAGCACTTCAATAATGAGTAAAACTAGTGAGGAACCAAACAGCATGAAATCTTAACATTTATTTACAAAGTAAGCAAGGAAGTACGTTTGTTATTACCATGTTACTGCTTCAGCTGGCAGTAATTTAGATCACTAAGAAGAACTGGAAGCTACTAAAAGTCTAGATATAACAGTTACCAAACTTTCTGTGCAAAGGTGCAACTGTTTGATTTTGAGTAGTAAATTCCTCGTCGCGGGCGAAATATCTTATTTTATATTTTAAAAAAAACTCATTCATTTTCCTCACTTTGAAGAATAGCTCGATGCAAAGCGAACTTCAGCAACTTGCAGGCAAGTCACTTCCGGTCAGCTATGATACCGTCTTCGCTGGTTGATGTTAATTTTATTAATATTATTTGTCGGTTCATATCTTCATTTGTTTGCTTGCTAACTGCCGTCAACACGCACTCCTTACGATTGTGAATTTACCTATACATGACGCAGTTATAAATAGAAACAAATAAGAAGAGAAATAAAAGACAAATATATACAGCAGTGAAAATTAATGAATGAAATTAAGCTTCGAAATCTTGAGGCATTTGAAGAATCTCTTAAAATCTTTAGCGATATCGCCTAGTTCACTTCAATTTGACATATCTCTGGGATGACTAAAGGAGCTAATACGCACTTTCTATTGCTTGCAAATGTCACTCGCTCTCATTAAAAATCAATCGGATGCAGAGAGAACTTGAAAAAACTTCCGATGCCAGAAAAAATGACGCGTGGATGAGAAGGTTGAAGGCAGAAATTGGGGAAAAAAAATTTGACAAAAGGAGGAAAGCGAGAACTTCAGTTTCATAGAACATATCATCTACAATTCAATTTAGAAAGCAGATTTTGAGAGGGGCATTATTGCTTTCGTTGAAAGCAGCAAGGGGATGAGTGGCAGGGAAAATGTGTTGAAGTATATGAAATATGCGTACATATGAATGAGAAAAAAAATCCACCAAGCTTATGCGAAACTTGCCTTCCAATAGCAAAGAATGTGATAACTATAAAAACATATGTTACGTTACAGTCAACTACTTCGGTCTGGTTGAAACTTATGCGATAAGCATTCTTTGAGGACCAATGAAAGCTCTAATCATAGATGTAAACGAACCCAACACATTTCACAAGTCAAGCAAGCGCTATACCACTGAACTATTTGTATGACAGCATGGGCATTATTTTTGTTGCTTATGTTTCGCCAATTCTACAGTGCACATAATGAAGCACACCTGATAAGCGTAAAATGCCAACAATTACGAAACATTGGGATCTGAGGTGGATTAAAACGTTTAGCTTAAAGATATGATTTTAACGATGTTTTGGAAAAGAAATCTCTTCCGCTAATGGCATACAATTAGCGATCCACTATTCAAATCGACCGCGCAACTCCTCGCCTCATGAAGTTAAGTTTCATGAATATTGCTGCAATACAACAAAAGTTTCGAAGTTTTCTGCAGCATTTCACGAACGGAAACATAACAGAATCCGACAAATAAGAGTACTTTCCATCTTTGCCATATTGAAGCTAAGTGCTATATCAAGTGCTCTATTAATATTGGGATTTTTAGATGAAGAAGCCGGAAAAGAAAACTAAACTTTTAGCCACTTTGGACCGTATTTACTCATTTCCATTGAGTTTTTTATGTCGATAACTTGCAAGATCCTTCTGTTTACCATCCAGCAATACAGACTAGCATATCATTCTCTCGGCACAGCATTAAGAAAGACAAATCATTAGTAATCTTGCGAAGCAGTGATATATAAAAGCTGTTGCGGATATGACCCATTGTTATTTAGAAAAAGCCCCAGCAATCAACAGTTAAAATGTTCTCCAAAAGTCTTTGAAATTTTCCAAGGGAATTACTCATCAACAATTTTTTCTTCTATTAAAATAGTCCTATCTCTACTCTTTCTCCTTTTCTTTCTGTACTAAAACACTGCAAATAAAGATAGCTTTCATTCAAAACGATCCACTTTTTTTAAACACTAAAAAACGAAGAGATTTTATATAAGAAGTGAAAGTTATTGCAAGACATGTGACTATCAGTGGGAGCATTTGTGAAGGTGCTCACAGTGGGCAATAGCCGACAGCATACCTGCCTAGTTGATGGAACGCCAACTGGCCCTTTTTGTTTGACATATGTCAATGCTTATTTTGACATTCCCACTTGGATGGCTTAGAACAATTAAATAAAATTTGAAAAAAAAAACAAACAAATATCGGGATTTTAAGACGAAGAAAAAAAACACTAAGAAAAGGCGCACAAGTTGCCGGTTCTTTCGAAGAAAAGATAACAATTAAGCGGCAAATAAGCAGAAGCAAAATCTAATAGAACGCAGCCGACTTGAAGATGAAAGCAAGTCAATAGAAAATGCCACGAAAGAGATGTGCTTCTGAGAAGAACGAAACTTCCAAAACGAAGCGAATAGTAGTTTGCCGTTAAAGAAAAAAAAAGGAAGCGCATAATGAACAAGCGCTGTATAGCTTCAAATAGGGCGCCTCTTGAATTTCTAAGCTGTTAAAAGCTCTGCCAATAAAAACACTCCTCAGTGCGGTCCACTAATTTCAGTGCGAAAAGCTCACAGTTGTCGGTACCTTGATTTGATTTTATATTTGATATTCTCAGAGCGCTGCAAGTTGATAATACATTTATCTTTCGGAAAGTAATCGCAACTGAAACACTTAAAAACGATCTTTTCACAACTTAGAGATCTTGGAACCGGAAAAACATATTACTGCAGATGTGATCGGAAAAATCAATCCTTTTAGATTAATTAAAAATTACTTTCTCTTTTCGAACGAATATAGTTATTGTTCAAACAATTGGGGGCCAGCGCATAAGATTGTACTAAACCATTGAGACCGCATTAAAAGTAATGATGAAATAAGTGAACGATCGCTCTGCGGATATCTTATTGAAAATGCATTATACTAAAAAAAATTTGTTTTAAGTTGAGCAAATAGATCTTCCCTTATTCTGAAAGGGGAAATTCGATCAGCAACGCAATTAGAAACAAATCGACCTAATTTAAAACAGAATTGTCGACCCAATGATATAAATATATTCGAAGTGACAAAATGCAACCGCTATACAGCTTCATTTTTAATTCAGAACAATAGAACCGAATATATATTAGATCAAATACGAGTCATATCTATTAAAAAAGCTCATTTATATAACAACACACAAACGGCAGTTTAATATTGCAATCTTTAAACTTTAAGAGGGAAGTTGTGCTTGTTGAGAGATAGCGACAGCCTCGTGCTCGATGTGAAGACGAACAAAACACAACACACCACGATGGAGGCACTGAGGCTAACACTCACACCTTCGTTGTACGCCTTAATTAATGTTGATGACTGATAACTATTTCGACTTCCAATCCCGCAAACAATAAATTTATCAACAAGCCGGCTGTCGCTTTTTTCATTGAATATGGGCCAATTCAGAACGATTAAAATAAACTAATGAGTAGAAGAATTTCCTAATAAGAAAATCTTCATGAACTAAAGGCTCATTACAAAAAGTCGCTATTCACAGAAAGGCTTGCTGAATGACGTCATAAACCATTTTTGTTTTGATATGAATGTTGTGTTGCATTTGTTCCTAGAAATACTGTGAATATCGCACTATTGCATGGTCCTAGCAACGTTCTGACAAGTCAGATTGCTTCCCACCTACCCAACACTTTTACCGTATTAAAACGTGCTTTTGATGTCTGCAAAGATTACCTCATAGAACCAAATAAGAGCAAATTTAGCACCTATGAGTAGAGGGACAACCACACCATCGATTCCATCACGAAAGAGGAGGGAATGTGATAACTGCAAATAACAAATACAATCCCTCAAACCAACAAGAATACTAAAATTTATCTGATTAGAATGGTTCAAAATTCGAAATTCATCGCAAAATTTAAATGATTTGATAAAGATATTTTTAGCTTATCATTCATCGAGCCGATAAATCAAGCACAATAAAAGTGTTGACGTTTTCAAGCTAGCAATTAGTGGCATAGACGACATTGAAGGAAGCAAAACCACCAACAACAACAGTGATGAATATTTTGAGACTCTTTCAGCAAAAAGAACGGAAACACTGAAATCGGCCCTTGTTTAAAAGAGAAAATGAACAAAGTTCAATATCAATAATGCACAGGCGTCTGAAGAAACAAATTATGAAAAAGTGAAGGAAGATTGGCGTGATATGCGCTTTCACATTTCGCCCTTATTTTTCAAAATATTTTAAAATTGACCAAATTTTCAATAATGCGCTGCAACAGAAAACCAATCAGATGACCAATGAATGACCAACCGTGCAAGGGTCAGCTCCCTTTGGCTCGTCTAGTCGTCCAGGTCTCTTTGAGAATCTGCACCTTCTGTCGAGATGAGGTCGAGTAAGCTGCAAGACGACACAGGTGTAAGGGCGAACAGTTTGTCATACTTAAACAAGAAAGTGATAAACAAGTAGGGACTCATTAACAAGGCACGACTCGGCGGACTCCACGATGCCGCCGATCACCTCATGCGCTCCCACGGCCACACTGGGCCCGCTCGGCTTTAAGATCAGTCTAGAAGCTGGAATGCATACGTGAGACTTTTTATACCCTCCCGATTCTGCCTCAGGCTAGCCTCACCACCCATGCTGGGTGGTCGTTTGATCTATCTGTATGTCTCTGACATTGTTTGACTTACTTTGTATGGCGCACTATTCCGGTTTGATCCACAGCCAACTGGTTTACCTGTAAACGGACCAACACGATCAAAGTCAAACAACAAGGACAGAAACCAATTGAACTAAAAAATCTGTTGTTGCTTTCAACCGGCTACAGTAGACAAATAAGTTGACCGCCTGAAAGCGGCAGTAACCTGTGCAGATGATGCCGAGTTGCAAGGAAACGAGAATACGAAAGTATCCTGTGATAAGTGTGCGTTTTGCCCACCAAACTTCAATCCTTTAGCTGCTGGCGTTTGGTGCTAAAGGGAGCAGACAGACGTACACAGATACAGACATGCACTGGCACAAGTAGCCGTACCACAAAAGACTCATTATTATTCCTAGGTACCCTATGCTGGACATGTTCTTAATAAAAGGTAGTGTCCACTGAATAAAGGGTAGTGTCCACCAGAAAGTGAATGAAAAAGATGCCGAAATGACCACTACGAAACAGAAGAGGAGTGTTTATACAAAAACATTGTTGTATTGCGGGGTCTAAATTCTGATGTGGTATAGACCACCCACCTCCCCATCAAACACCGCTAAAAGACCTCTCTGCACATCCGTTCTCATCATCTCACTACAACACTTATAATTTATTTGAAAGCTGATGATATCCAAGGTTTAAATTCGAGGAAATATCATTGAACACTTATTGTACCATACAAAACTAAAGAAGAGAAAAGCTTGCCACTTGCCCTCATCCTAACATAAGCGCAAATTACTCGATTCACAGAGCAAACCATGTGCAAATCCAATCGAAGAATGGAGAATTGCTGTTTCTTCATTGTGTGCTGTCTTATTTCCTGTATGTTGGTAAAGGGCAATGCATCATCAATTCGGATCACACTAGAAAAGAGTGGATTGATTCTTCAATGAAACATTACTTCAAGTTAAAACATATACGACTCGCTGAGTATAAAATTGAACACAGTACTCCTTAGAGGCAAAGTGCAGAATTTGCTTATAGCATATCACGATGGAGGAAAGTTGTAAATCGCGAAACAATCGCAATAAAATTAAACAACAACAATCGAGCGAAGGACAAATGTGAGTGGCGGAATGCCTATTTTAAAAGGTTTCCTATGGGAATTTGTCATCGAATATTTCACTATGCACTTGCTAGAAGGCAACTCATCTCAAGAACACTTCATTTGAAGATAGAAAATCCTAAATAAATCTTTTTAAAAAAACTTTGACAGATTTCCAAACTCATTACACGAGGAGAGTCGCAAAAGGGTCTTGCTCTGGTAAGGAGTGTAGAGGAAGGGGATGAGAGGGGAGAGAGAGGAAAGGGGGGGGGGGAGAGGGAGAGTACAACACATCGAATACAACTTTTCAATTGTTTTGATTGCATATTTTAGACATACGCTCCCACCTTCACACCTCGTCACTGCGACTTCCACTGGTTACAAATAAGTCGCGTCAACAAATGGCACTCGTAGTACATCAAATAAGAACCCAAATAGTTCCACTTTGTTATCGTTCATCTTTTCTATATGCACCATACAATTTCAGAACCCAACAGTAGCCCTCTTGGTGACGGAACTCAAATCGGGGAAGCCCGACTGATCGTCAGGCGCACGGCAAGCCCAACTGCTCACAATACACCTGCAATCCCGTGTGTCATGGATTAGGCTACAGCTGATAGGCCAAGATCGCTGTCTATTCATATTTAGGCACTTGGCTCCTATTAAATGCAGTTGGTCAAAGCGAATTCCATCTTGAATTTAGTGCGAATTATAACAATTTAATAAATTATTTGCAATAAACGAACAAAGATGAACTCTTTTTATGGATGAAAAACACACTTTGTAATGAAAAAACAATATTCAGGAGGAATGAATTCATTTCACGGGAAAGTTTCTTTACAAAGAACGCACTTTCTTCAACAGAAAAAAAATCGTTAATAGAAATGAAAAGGCACATAAAACAATGAGCATTTCTTCACTCAAATAGAATTAGCTGCTGTCGTATATGCACAATCAAAGATGCTAGCGAATTTATATCTGCCAACGCCTATATCAAATAAACTGGAGTGAATTTGAAAGCTTTAATAGCAGCCCCTATTTACTGACTATGTTCTTGAAATGATCTAGAGGAAAGGGGAAGGGGAAGGAAGGGGACTGGAAGAAAAATATGCAACTACACCTCACATATGGCTCTAATTTCCTGAGACACTAAAATGTTGTGCTGTTCAATTTTTCTTTTAAAAGCCAGAAATATTCGCCAGTTAACAGAATGCGCTAAGCGATAACAATACTCCTTGAAAGCTCGATATATATTTCAAATTAAACCCAGAAAAAAATTAGCATAAAAAGCAACTTAATTATAACAATTTTTTTTAAAATAAGAAATTCATCCAGCAATTAAACAACAAAATTTAAAAAAAAAAAATCAAAACTTCAATGTGAAAGCATAAAAAAATTGAGCCATTCCGAACAATTGTCAACATCAATAGAACGGAAAAACCGTTCAAACATTATAAAAACGAATCGCTTATATCAATTCCATAAGTAATCATTACACATAAATATACATATATAAAATACATCAATGAATAAGCAATAAAATATAAAATCTTATGCATAATATGTGTCAAATTTGAGATAAGATGGCACTACATAATGGAGTACATTATTTTACATCTCTATATGCGTTTGGAAGTGCATTATAACTCTACGATGTATCAAAAACTTCAAACTTGTAAAGTCATACAATTGCTTACTTTATACGAGAAATGTAATTATTAATCGTTCATACAATACTTTAATAATCGTCATTTCAACTCTTAAAGCAACTTATTTAAAATAGAATGCAACAACTTTTTGGCAAAAAATTTGAAAATAGTACAGTTGATTCGAAGAGATTGCTTAATGTGAGCGATAATAATGAATTACTTTTGTTTAACTCGATCGATGAGCCTCCAAAATGAGTGCAAAGAAACTGATTCAGAGTGCAAAGAAAGAATATGATGGAAATTATGATAAAACATAACAACAATTCGAAAATAACGATAACATAGAAAACGTTATTTATTCTTCGATTAGCAATAAAACAGCGTCGGAAATAAAGAGATTTTTTAAAAGCAATCAACCCGAAATGTAGAGAAAATTTTTGTTCTTGTGCTAATTTTCATTTTTTATCTCTTAATATTTTTTTCACAAAGAATTATTTCCATTTCTTCAGAAATTTTTACGAAAAAAAAATTTTTCACGAACTTCTCAAAAAGGAATGGCGACAGCTTTTGCAACTTATCGATTCGTACTGCACGAATGAATGCCAAATGAAAGAAGCTTTATTCGAAAATAATTATGCAATCGCCTACTTATACTTCTCTAACTAATAGAATGCAAATCTCCACACAATACACCACCCTCTTCCGTTCTTCTCTTCTATTGAAGAATAAATCCTCTAGAATTGATTAGCACAAGAATATTGTATGAATGAGGAACGAAAGAGAAATACGAATGTGTCATTTGAACTTCGTCAATATGCAAAAAATTTCTGCGAATGACTAAATAATGAAAAAAAAAATTTTAATTAAATCGAGAAATTTCACTCATTTTTGCAGAAAAAAACATTTAAATCCAATAAATGAAAAATTTTTTTTTAAAAATTCGAAAAAACCCTTCCAATGGGAAAATATTTTTGCACTTCTGACTTTCGTCCTTTAAAAGATACAATGAATATTTTTATGAATAAACAGCACTATCCGAAGAGATACTTTGCCGATCACTTTCGTCGCTGATTTTTGTATGGCACAACTCGGATTCCAAATCCGATAATTCACCACCTTGCATTAATAGATCAAAATAACTTAAAGGAATAAGCTGATCATCTGCTATGCCCAATTTGGCTTGTATAGACTTGGCCACCTTCATGCCTTCTTCCTCATTATCACGTCCCACAACGCTTACCTGAAATTTGACCTCCTCAGCAATTCCATCAACGTCGATGATTGAGGCTCATTTAGAGCTTTAAGCGATAGTGCGCATTTGGCAAACAATGAAATCCCCTCAGATCGAACCTTCCATCTTTCATAGAAACATTTCGATGGATAACATAGAAAAAGGATTTAACGCTCTTAACGGAACAATAACAAGTTGCGGTTATGTTAAAACCCGTAAGAACGTCATTTACAGTAATCAAAGAACAAAACCCCATCGGCTTTTTCCTCAATTCACTCGTAGCTAAATTTTTTGAAGGATGTTGTGGGAATTGGAATTTAGGAGCTGCGATTCGGCGTTATAAATCACACTTTATTTAGCGGTGATATATTGTGGGCATCCTGAAATTTCCTGGACTCCAGTTTCACTTTTCTCGAGTCACAACTTCTCGAAACTATTTTCGAGATTCAGATGACCGTTTTCAAACATAAACGAATAAAACAAATGTCGCTGCTTCTCAATAAAACTAATAAATCCATGAAAGTGTGTTTTATAACACTATTTTTAATTTGTTATTTTGAATTTCTTGGTTGACGCTATTCTCTGTTTTCCTCTATGATTATTACTGAACAATTGTTATCGCTGTCTTCTGACTTACTCATTCATCGATATATATACCACTCATTAAAATCTATTTTTCTTGCATTATTTTATGAATTTTACACAATAAGAAATAGAAAAAATACCGTAATATCGATAAATTCTCCCATATCTTCGATATTATCCAAACTTATTATTATATTATCCTTTTCAAAAACACGTCGTTCAGTACGTATGACACCAAGCTCACCAAGTGCCATTCCAAGTGTCTCCTACAAAGAAATTATTGAGACGACGTTTTCGTTGCATTCATAAACTTGTATTACATGATAATCTATAAAACACGTCGCAACGAACTTTCAAGACTCATCCAAAAATCCCTGTAATGGCATAAAAAAATGGTCATGAAAGTTCATGCGGATGGATCGAATAAGTTTTGAAAGGTTGTCATGAAAACTCTACCAGGAACGAGGATAATTCGGTTATATTTCCGAAAAAAAAAACCACAGAAATAACCACTAAGGTTCGATTGACTTTCAATTCATTGATTGATATCGAAGTACAGAAATATATACATAATAAGCATTTCGATAGCGCCGGATGAGCAGTGGAATGGCGCTATTGTTTCCAAGCGCCGAAAATTGAGATAACTGCGGCTTTCATCACTTTCCTGGGATGGGGAAAAATTCAGCGATATTTAGTCGATATTTAATGCGAATTTTGAATTGTTCAACTATGCTTTCTATGTGATATAGGAAAGAGTACTTATCATTTAGGACCCCTCCTCTATACTGTTAAAATAACGGTTATTCTTATTCTTTAGATTAAATAGCCTCACCCTACTTCACGAAGAATCAGACCGATGTTCTACCTCTTTTACCTGCCGGAACTTTTTCATACCCACAGCTATATAGTTCTTCAACTTAACAGATGTAAAACTACGCTAAAGATTTTAATTATGACAGCTGCATAAACTGCATGCAAATAAGCATATATGCCTCTTATAAATTCATGAATTACGCTGTTCCCAATTTTTTTTTTTTAATATACATAAAGGAATAACTCATAAATACATATATTTGTTCATGTGTAACAGTGAAAAAAAAAAAGAAATAACAGCAAACCCTTAGTGAAACGACGTCCTCCACATCGGTGATACGAGATTCATTGAGCTTCGACTCCGACTTGACTGCTGTCTTGTGGAATATTAGTTGACCACAACGCTAAAGGAAGGCATTGCGGTCGTAATTCATAGACAGACAATCTTTTGCAAAAGTTTCGTTGAATAAATTATCGAAATTGGAGTCCACCGCGTATGTAGTTCTAGCCATAACTCAACCAGGCCACGCCCAAAGAAATTACCTACCTCGGTCACGTCTCAGAATACATTGTGAGATCAGTTCCAGATAGGAAACCAAACAATGAGATAATGCCACTCACACTAATAAGGCTCGTCTGATCGCACGATTCAATCCTGCAGGTTGCCCTGGCAATATTTTCTGCCTCTAGCCACTGCCGCATTTCCCCTCAATCAGGGTCCACAGGCGCCGAGTTGGCGGTAGGACCGTACGTGGTAACGGTTGACTTCGAGCTGTCTTTTATCCTCCCCAACTTTTGAGAGTTCATAATACTAGCGGATGCTTCATGCGTAAGAAAGTATCACTTTTAAGCCTGGTATAATGGATAGACGGGCCTAGTGATCGAGAATTAACGGAAGGCTTTCTTCTCTTTGAAGAGTTTATCTGAAGGGTCTGAGGCAATACGGTGAATTTTAGTAATAAAGATCTAGGGTACTACGACCATTATAAAATATCAGTCGCACTGGGTGCCACGGAGAGATTGGCCTTCTTCGATTATACTTGAATCTAAATATTGGCCTCATATCTTTGTTGAAACACAATCCCGTTGCATTAAGCAAACTGGACTTGCAGGGAACATAAATCTTCTTAGGCGTGCTATCAGGCAAAAAGTTGAAAGGTCAACATATGTGGGCATTTCTCTTCCACCACTCTTGATTAGATAAGAGTGCTCCCACCACTCAAAATTCTACTCGTGCAGAAATCGTGCTTGGCTTACCGATCGCCACTTTTGCCGATACTTTACACTGGGCCATGAATTGGGCACAAGCAAACGGAAGTCCAGAACGAGGCAACAGAAAGGTCATCATGCACGAGAAAGAAACAAACTTACATTTGGATGTACTATACGAAGTTTAAGCTGCCCATTCGGTACATCAAAATAGATATCCTCTTGTGTGGTGACGAGGCCAAGACTTTCAGTGAGTTCGAATATTGCACTCTCCACTTGCTCACAATTATCCACACGTGCCTTCAACGCAACTGTCCAATTTCGAGAATCCGTCATTGCTGAATTGAATAGTTTCTCACTTAATAAGGATTGCAGGAAAAATCTCAGCGAAAGGATAGCGTACCTAAACGAAACACTAACACCAGTCATATCAACTAAATGATGCGAATATGAAATGAAAAGCGTGGCTAGAAAATTGCACATGACGTCATCGTTAATTGATTTCTATGACGTCATGAATATATCGACAAGAAAAATGATTGTCATATTGCCTTTTGTCGTCGTATCCTTCAACAAAGATAAGCTCTTGAGGTAAGACCATTTAGTATTCAGCAGTAGGAATGCTTCACTACATTTTCCTGATGCATGATAAAACGATACAGTAATGTTTACAATCAAAAATTTGAGGTAGTTTTATGAGAAGCTGTTCGTTTTCTTCACAGTCTCCATAATTCGAGAGAAATAATCCTATCATAACAAAGGAATTTGAGGGATTTATTCATTCTAAGGAAAGGATTTTTAATTTAACAAAACGTATGCAATATTATGAGGTGAATACCGTTGCTTTGCATTGAACGGTGCCCATTTTGCAAATCTGAGCTGTGCATAGTCAAAACTGATGCATCAAAACGACATTACGTGGTCGAATATATTTGAATGATCGTCCCATTTTAATGGTTTAAACAAACTCAACTTTGAACGAAAGCCGTCGAGAAATTCTAGAAAATTAGATACTCAAAACTAGAAGATAGGTTACATCAAATGGAAATGAGTATATTTATGGAATGCTGCAAATAGCACCTAAAAGTTTTATTATTTCTTGCGCGTATTTTCCGGTTTCTAGTGTTATAGTGCAGATGTCGTCTTCAAGATAGGTAACGCTTAATCGACACAGTAGTAGAGTAAAAATTATAGTCTATCACACTTGCTGTGATTCTGCAAATTTCAGAGACGTGAAGGGAATGAACACTCTGCAATGCTTGAACAGTCATAGAAAAAGTCGGTTAATGGAACTCATTGCTCAGAAAAAAACCGTTGCATCAGGACCTCTAGAAGTCGCTAGAAATATAGATCGAGCTTTCTCTTCAGTAAAAAATTTGACAGAATGCCTTCACTGTATGGCACAAAACATGCCACTATAGGCTCAAATATATGATACGCTCTTTACAAGTATCGACTATTGTGCCAAACAAACATCGTACTCTAACAATAAGTAACAAAAACACACCCAACGATGCTGACTAAATAGACCACTCGTATATTTTTTCCACAAAACAGTTGTAATACCGATATAACGGCTATAAAATGCGATTCAATCGGCTACGAAACACGCAAATTTTTAGGCGCTCTACGAGCATAAATTTTTTTCGATACTGATGGATTAACTCGAAAGTTGTGGCTGATTTATTATGTGGGTCTATAGGCTCAAATATATGATACGCTCTTTACAAGTATCGACTATTGTGCCAAACAAACATCGTACTCTAACAATAAGTAACAAAAACACACCCAACGATGCTGACTAAATAGACCACTCGTATATTTTTTCCACAAAACAGTTGTATTACCGATATAACGGCTATAAAATGCGATTCAATCGGCTACGAAACACGCAAATTTTTAGGCGCTCTACGAGCATAAATTTTTTTCGATACTGATGGATTAACTCGAAAGTTGTGGCTGATTTATTATGTGGGTCACAATGAGCGAATTTTGTCACCGTCACTTCAATATATTCTTGCATTAAAAAAATATCGTACAAGCGGATATCCACACATAAATATGCAAATACGCACATACACAAAGAGCTCATTAAACTATAGGTGAGAATTCGGTAACTTAGAAATTCTTTCAGTTTAGAGGCATTTCCCTTATTAGCCTCTTTGCTCGCTATATCGCTATATTTCAATTCCATCATTTAAAGCTCCGATATGAGTAAATCGAATAAATTACTTTTCCTTCTGTACGAAAAAAAATTTGCTTCTCAGTTTTTGTTCGATAATCTGTGCAGGTTTATTTTATACGAGAAAGAAAATCCGAATTAAACAATTCATGCCATATGCTTTCACACGTGACACAATCCTAAGCCAGCTTATATTTTTAGAAAATGCAATGTCCACATCGCTGATATCCATCATAAAAAAAACACTCAACGACCTCTGTGTCATGAATAAATGGAATACTAAAAAAAATGTAGAAATGTGGAATGAGTTTTCAGTCAAGTATGGGTTAACTAAAGTTAAACTAAAGGATTATATATAAGGGAAAAATTGCAAGATATAAAATAACATACAGCAAATATTATTCGAGATTACCATCTTGTTCCATTTCACGATCTAGATGAAATATTTATCACGTTGAAGTGTGATGCAATGAATATATTATGGCGCCGCAAGTTAACACTCAACTGTATTGTATGATGAAATATCGAAACTTCATATAGTATGCCTCATCTGGTAATGCAGTAGAACAAATTACGACAAAAGTCTTGCAAATGTTTTACATGTAAAAATTTAGTATTCAAATGTAAAAATTTGTTGAACACTAAATTAAATATAAATAAATTTAAAGAATGTTCAATAATTCCATTACCAATTCTACTTGTTCGAAGTTGAGATATGCGGATTCGTCAATCTACCATGAACTATGGGAAAAAATAGAAGTTTTTTTTTTTCGAAGAAAACCGATAATAGGAATGAACATATGAATGAGAATCACCAAACAGGTGAGAGAAGAAGTGAAAGAATGAAGAGAGAGCAAAATCGTTTCGAGGTTATTATTGGCAACAAGATGGTCACTTTGCCGAACGCATAAATCATTGTACAAATCAGGTACACAATAGTGACGTATGCGATGCAAATTTGTTCACTTAGTCAAATATTACGACTCATAAATGACGATAAAGAATTCTTCATTTCTTCTGATAAAAAAATTCTCAAATTTGAGAAAAATTCCACTTTGGAGTGTTATCTTAGATAATTAGTGATGAGACAAAGGCCAATAAACTAAGAAAAGTCAATAGCTAATTGATGAACATCCGATGAACAACGACTATGAAGATTTTTGGAAAAAAAAAGAGAAATATGAAGGGAAAATGAATGGAAATCGAGATAATTTTATAATTAACTATAAAAAACCAACTATATATTCTAAAAGATGGATCCGGTAAAGTATGGTTTTTTCTCAAGTACCGCCGAAGAAAAGGCGGGATATTTCCACGCACAAAAGATATATCCTCCTATATTTGACAGCACTGCTTCCTCTAACAGGTGCAACTATGTACGCTCGAATATGGATGCCGAAGGTCCATAAATTTGCAACTCTGAAATTGGAGATAATCTCCAAAAAATAAAAATCTGGAAAAGAATGAAATTCTATCAAGGAGGAAACCAATGTTATTTATATAAATTACAAGTTTATTTTTAATAAAACCATTTGATTATATTAGAACAAACGTAACTATTCAAGAGCCCTCAATTCCACTCTTCCGCCAACGATAGAAATAATTAGATTGCCGTTGGCCAATAAGTTCTTTATTATCTTATCAGTGATAAGCATTTCGGCATTCAAATGCCCGCAATTATTTCCTATAACTATTTTGCGCCATTTCGCAATCACATTGAATTGTTTAAAATCCACTGAATAAAATTTCGTAGGCATCATTTGAGAAGGAAATATTGTATTATTTCAAATATTTGAATCTTTTTATATTGATTGATATATCACTTCCACATAAGAGAAATTTTCTGTATTTATCGTCTTTAAAATAGATCAATAATTCGAGAAATTATTTATGAAAAGTGGTCGGCTATATTAAGTTCAACAAATGCAAAAAATACTTCATGTATGCAAATAAAGGGTGTTTACTTATAGGATATTGAGCTATAAGTTCTATAATGTACAATCTCTACCATAACGCTTGTACAGCATATAAATCCCAGAAAATTGATGCTCTCTACAATATTTTTGTGTAGATTGAGAATAAAGGATGAAAAAGAGTCATATAATTTTGCTGCAAATAAAAAATGGCTAAAAACTTACATTTCTCAATATCAAAGGAAACAAATTACTCTTAATTATCTTAATTAATAAATAGGTAATATTAGGAGATAATAGTATTAATATCAACAGTAACAATAAACCTCTCAAATCATCTCTAGTAGTGCAAATGAAGTTTCCTATAGAGTATTCTCGAGAAACATTTCAATCAAATATGAGCAAAAATCAACCCGTGACCCATAAAGCACTTTTCTTTGCTTATAGCAATTTTATTTTTATCTATCTCATTGCGTATGTAACGGCGTGAATGTACTATTTATTGGTTATTGATTTATGACCTTTTCTATTTTGAAAAAAATGCACTATTTAACGGTTTTTTTAGTCGATTGCAATTTCTATACGAATGGATACATGCACACAGACGGATACAACGAACAATAGCTCAGACAATCCAGAAAATTTTAAAAAAATATCCAGATAAACGCAGAAAGCATTTCTTCAAGCTTTTTGTTGCATCTAGCGCGTGACAATAATATGAGCAAGCAAACGATGTAAACATGTGTTCTTCATAGAAATGCACTAAAAATTATTAAAGTTCAATGATTGAGCAAATACGATCACACTATTAAGTTCCCATAAAATATGAAATTTTGGTTTAATTGCCTACCCATTGCAAGTAAATTAGTGATCGCTCTATTAGAACGTCAATCTTATCAAGTATGAAAATGTGTTAATTTCTTTGCTTTCTATCGTATGCGTATAATTTAGATATGTTTAGAAGCAATATAAAAATGACGTCATATAGTAAAGTCTCTAAGAAAGTTTGTGTACAAAAAATTAATAATACAGAACAAAGTAAATAAATCTCCATAGCAATTATCAAGACAATAATAAAAATTGACTTAAATTCATGTACGCTAAAAAAAAGTTATAAAGAGCTACTGAATTCACTAAAGCGAAGAAAGAATAGCAAATAACGATGTAGTAAACGTCAATAAGCGTTTTAAAAAAATGTTGGCTATAAATTGTGCAATTTAACTATGCAAAATTGCATAAAAATTTCACATCAATAATAAAAAATTTACTTATATCAATGAACGTACATTATGATTATATTGATATGAGCTGCAATCCCATTTTTCAGCACATAGAAGAGAGAATAGAAACGATGAAGCAAAAAAAAAACTATAAGGCTACTTTAATCCTACTGGTTATTATAATGATAGTAAAAAGTACGTTACATCAATACTTTCGGGCGACAGTAATTCAAAATTTACTCCGAAATCAGCCTAAATTCAACGTTGAGAAATAAATGTTCGAAAATTTCTTAAAATAAAATACCGTATATTTGAATAATTCTATTTAAGAACTCATTTCTGATGAGCAATTGCAAAATCCTAATGAATTGCAAATCGTCATATGTTGGTTACAGTTATTAACATATACTCTGTTCACTAGGATGATATGGTTACAGAATAGCAGCTGGACGATTCATACGAAAAGTGTGACAATGTTACAGCGTAAAATAGAAGGACATATTTCCCTGCACTTAGAAGTGTGAATTAAATTATATGCATACAACAGGAAAACGAATACGCTAGAGATATTTGCCAATTTTCCTAAATGTTTAGGTGCAAAATAAACGTTAAGCAACTTATCAGCTAATCAAAATAATTAATATTAAGTTGAGGTTTTGTTTTGTAACAATGGGCAGCAATTTAGCACTATGTCATGAAGGGACAAGAGGGTGGGACAGATGGAAGGTGGATGGGAAGCTATAGAATGAAGATGAGTGGGAAGGAAAGGAAGAGACGGAAGGATGGAGTTGCCGATGGAAGGAGTGAATACTACTGAGAAGGAAAAGGAAGGGATGAAAGAAGAGCGAATGGATAGGTAGGGAATGAGGACGAGGAAGAAGGAAGAGAAGGGGAAAGGAAACTAATATAAGCGGCAAATATAGCGTCTGTCAGTATAAACCCGTTTAGCACAGCGAGTGACGACTCGAATGTTGCCAGATCTAGTAATGCAGCCACCATTACACAGCATAGTTTAGTGGTCAGCGTGCTTGTTGCGTCGCGTCTCCCCCTAAGTACGGGCCTTTCGACTTTTCAGGTGGATATAAAACTTTATTACCTCTCTCCGGAAAAAAACCTCTGTCAAAAATGTAACCATTTTCCGATAGCAAAGGTCGGCCTCAATTAACCTCGACAATGCATACTTTCTAAGGAATGACAAAATTATAGGCACACACCTTTACACTCATAATACAATCTTTCAACCTTTAAAATTACGCCCTCTTCAGTGCTGTGAACGTTAGGAGTTCAGCGTTCAATTTTTAAGGTTTTGCAGAAACTGCAATATAACAGATATACGGCAAAATGTTGGGGATACTTCAGCGACAAGAAAGATTACATGAAAGAATTCTACAGGATTCTACGAAAATTCTAGAGGATTATATGAAAGAAATGATAAAGATTAGGGGATGAAATGCATCGAAAGCAAACAACAACTTTTTTTAGGGTCGAAGAATGGGTGTAGCGCCTTTCAACAAGACAGCGTTGCGGATGACAACTGAATATGCCATTAAATTGAGCCGCTCACTACTTAGTGACATGCATAAAGCGTGGAAAGATGATGCACTTCCAACACGGCCACTTCCGCCGTTCAGTATTCACGTACATGTAAAAAAAAGGATGCGTGGCGCTACCATTTTTGCATGTGGACAATTGCGCCAGTATTATTTAATGCTGGATAGCCACGGCTATATCCGTATAAAACATCTGCTATTGCTGAGTTGCAGATAATGTGAGCGCCCGCATGTGAATTCCTAACCACAGCTACAATATAAGATGGATATTTGCGCTATGAAACAGTCGCTTTAAATGCGATTACGTCAAAGTGCCGATACCTGCACGATTGAGGCGTTTTGGGAACGAAATTTATGCCATTGGTTATCTAAGCTTGACAGCATTCGTTTATGGTTAAACGTCTGCGCCAAGAGATCGATAAAGACATTCGTATCAAACTGCAAACACTCGTGTGATATAGCTGTGTAGTCATACTTTGAGCAATTACTGAGTTGGAGTGGGATGCTTTCATCGAGTGAACAGCTAATTCGAGAAATCCCCGATATATCTAAGTGCAGACACTTGCCTTTAAAGATGCTTTAACCGTATAGCTGACTGCATAGCTGTGATGCCAGGAATTCCTTTCGAAAGTAATATCTCTTGTATCTAAACTGCAAATCGCTTCGATTACATCGACATCTAACCGTTATAGACCTGATTTGCAGAGCAATATGATGCTGAATTATAGGCGTCTTAAATGTGCTTGGCTCAATTTCAGCAATAAAAATCTATTCTAGATTTAGAATCAAATTACCAAAAGTTGGATTTTCCACTTCACTGATAAGTTGGTACTATATATCCAGAAGCATACCGTATGTTTCGATGACTATTGCAATAATATAGATAAGGACCTCATTTCCAAATATCAAACATTAAGTATTTACTAAATATTATAGAATAATACTTAATAATATTTGTTTATTTACATATTCGTTAATAATAGAGAAAGGAAACTATTTTTCTTAATTGTTCGATAAGAATATTTCTGTAAACATCGGGGAAAATATGCGTGCCATCCTTGTTTCAGGTGACACTAGAGTAATTTTACAACATCAAATAATGACGTTTTTTTTTAAATTTGTAAACGACTAATTAGCCAAATTGAATGAAACTCCAACTGAATATTCAAATATTCAGATATATTTTGATGTTCACAGATCCATCCGATTGGCAATCTAGCAGTCAGTGGAATGAACTTTAATAAAAACATGAATGAAGCTCGCGCTCATTCACTAACATTCAAAAACTCAAAAAAATCAACTACTATATTTGGTTTGGGGTTATTAAGATGCATACTTACACATAAAGTTAAGTAATTCCGAAGGAATTAAAGAGTTTTATATTTCATTATTAAATGAGTTTAATGTCGTTAATTTATCACCATAACTGCAGAAAATACGAGGAATTTTTAAAAAAAGAATTACAATAAATTATAATTGGAATCATCATTGTTAGAAGTGTTAAAAAAATGAAAAGATGAATGTAAAAAGTAACAAGAAATAACGAAAAAAATATTAAGTCAATCAGTGCAAAAATAAAGTAAATTATTTCCAACGTTCCAACATCGGTTACAACTTCTCTTCATTAGGTTCCATTCATATCTTAGTACCATAAGGAACCAAAAATAAAAATCCGTATTTGTGAAAGACTTCATAATGGGCAAAAGTCTGGCATGTAAACGATGAAGAAATAGACGTCTGTTATATACTGAGGATAGCTATCGGTAGCACATATTAAATGCTAAAAAATAAGAGCAAATTCCTATAGGAGATCTGCAATGACCATCACACTAGGCTAATAGGCTCTTACAGAAATACTTTACTGCATATACTAGTGAATAAGCGGTAAAAGTGTCACGCTTACACAGGAAAAAATGGAATACGATTATCGAGACGCCTCAGAAAAAAAACGCCTGTTGGCCTCTCTCTCTCTCTTAAATATAATGTTTGCTAAGAATGTATAGAGATACAGCACAGATGATTACGACGATCTTGTGGAATAGTTGTGCACAGGCAACGATGCGAACGCGCCAACCGACTGGTTTTGTGCTGTGCTGTGCTGTGCAATGCTGTGTTGTTGTTCAATAGCTCTTATATTTATATACACAGCAGATAAAAAACCAATCTGTTACAGCCAACCACCGGTAGAATTATTGAACCTTATGCTTATGTGATTCGAAATGCAACAGCTCACAATTTTGCTGTATGTAGAATTGCTGAAAATCGCATTTGATAGCCTATCCTATGCGATGTCGACGAGTTTAGTTAAAACTTGCAGCCAGTTCTAATTGGGTTAAGGTCGGATTCAAGAAATATCCAAATTTATGGCCTAATCTTGATCTAGGTCGTGTTCGCCAACGTTTGTTGACGGTGATAACTTGGTAGCAATTTTGCTTTTATATTATATATTGTATTACATACACTATTCCTTAATTATCAGGACGTTTTATTTACTATTTTAGTAAATAAAATATCCGGATAATTAACGAATAATATTGCATTGAAAGAGAAAAAACACAAGAACACAACTACACACCATCCATGATAGTTAATTCTGTGACAAGAAAGTCGTGCGCAATTTCACTAATTAAAAAAAATCTATATTATCTTCTTAATTGATCATAAAAGATCTCTAAGATCAGTTTGCATTATCATGGGAAGTTTTGATTTCCTCTCGAGTCAAATAAAGAAAAACATTTTTTTTTTACTAATGCATGCTGTCTAGTGAGGAAAGTGGTCGAGAATAAAGTGTAAAATAGTAATATAATTTCAGGTTTTAGAAGGAAAAGAAGAAAAAGTTGAATAGTTATTGGTGAGCAACTAAGTAACTGTTATCAAAGCTGTAAATAAATAAGCATTTATGAATAGAGTTTTGTTTTATGTGAAAACAAACGTGAATGGACCGGGCGTAAAAGTTACACATTTCGTATAGAATATCGAACAAAATTAAGCATAAATTTTTGCGCCAATAAATTTATTTAACTCAATAAAAATTTAATAGGAGTGAAAGAAAATGTTTTCACTTTAGAATGAAAAAAGTCATAATCGTTATCAACATGAAGACCGCCTTTAAGTGGTCAAATATTTGTCATCATATTGGCCATTAAAAAACTCACTCCACTCATGATAAAATTTTCCACAAATGACAAATATTTTTCTACGAATAATTCTACGAATTTCTTCAATTTTTCTACGAATAATTTCTTCAATTAATATCACAATGAATCGGCCATTTCCTTTAGAAAAATTAGGAATATTTGTGTGCTACTGATTTCTTATATAGTTTTCCACTCTCAGCTAATCTCAATTCATTACTTATTGTGAGTATATTTGCACAGTAAACGATGCGTCTATGTGAGTAAGTAATTACCGTAATATCGAGAAGCACATAACTACGGTAATGAGAAGTATATGAATGCAAAAACATCGTGATTGTAAGGACGAGTGAAAAAACTATCTTAAAAACTTTGCACTTTACAACAAAAATTTCTCAACGCTTCGATCAGGAGTGCATATTTGCTAGAGCCTCTTAGTGTACACATCTATTTAGTCCATCGAAGAATCTCTCATATTTTTCAAACAAAAATTGAACATTTTTATGTTTTAGAATGAAATTTTGATTTTTATCGAAAGATTTTTTTTCTCGAATTTCTGAAAGAAAAAAGAACTCAGGCACCGAATCGAAGATCATTTTAAGTGATTGCGCTCTTCACTCATAAATCCGCATTTAAAATCGAGTAATTTGTTCACCAAAAATAATATTCAAACTTAAGTTATTGCGCACTGAAACACTATTTTTTTGATCATTTAAGCATATAGTTGATAATTTCATTCAGTTGTATTCTCTAAGATTATAAGATTGGAATAAAGCAAGCTATAACTCGTATTCTTGCCAGCAGCAATTTTTTAAGATGAATGAAACATCATAATAATAGTAAATAGCGTTTCATTTAGTAAGTGAGATAAATTAAATGAATGAGGCAAGGAGTAGCCTTTGTAAATCGAGTTCAGATAGGAACATGAAGCTGATAAATAGGCGCTCAAATAAGGGCTTTCCGTGGCAGTGCAGATGGACGGAAGTTAGATATCTACAAACAATGGCAAACAACTCGAAATTACGCATATCAGGCCATTGCATGAGGTGACTATCGCTTTCACTACCTTCCATTCTTCCATCCACTATCCCCCTCCCACCTACCATCATCCCCTTAAGTACCCATTCTGCTTCTGCACAAGCATTGTCAAGAACCTACATAAGCAAGTATTATGGTATTATCGTATCTATGGCTAAGCACTTCCTACACCAAGTAACCTCTGTGGCGTTATTCTTCTATCATTAGCAATTATTAACAATGGTCACATTCATTCATAACAGATGCCTAACAAAAGCCTTCAATCGCATTTTGAAAGACATCCCGAAAGCATCCAAAAATTCAGTTGAAATCCGCCACAATGAGGAGGGGATTTTTAGGAACATATTTTGAAGGAATTTCCTCAGAGAAGATCTTCAATGGGAGCAATTTTTAATTATGGATTCGTTCATTAAATAAACAGTTTGATTAGCTAATTCAATGCGTTATTAAATTAATTGCATTAATTGTGCTATAGTGATTGTGAACTTTGTGATAGCGTTGATAATAAATGATAACATATGTCATCGATTTTAATGTATCACAAAGCCGTAGCGATCACTCATCACATAGTGACAAGAGATTTGTCCTTCAACTTATAGTTAAATATTTTCTGTTAACAACGGTTTATTTCCGAACTTTCCCTTTAGATCACTTCAGATGTTGAAAAGGTAATATATATTGTGGGCAAGCTGTTGCTTATTGTTCTTTACACATGCAATGAGTGAATAAATAAATAAATAAGTAAATAAACAAATAAATGAACAGATAAATAAATAAAGGATTAAATAAATGAAAGAAAATATTTAGGTGGAGAGAAGGAAGAGCTGGGTGGAAATGGGAATATTGGAGACATAAAGACGAAGAATAAAAGGAAGATAGTATGCAGTAAGATGCGTGAAAATATTTTATTTTTATGAAGAAGATGGACGATAGAAAATATATTGTAGTGAACGGCATGATAATGTGGAGATAATCTTTCGCCACTGAAATATTTTGAATGATTGCATGAGAAGATCGGTAAATTCATGCAAACTAAGCGAAATGATTTTTGTTCAAGTTGTGTGAAGAGTACCAGTTTGTTGCCAACTTGTTCAAGTTTGTTCATTGAAGCTATTTGGCGAGCGGAAGATCTTTTCAACACAGTCACGTTGACTAAAAGTCGAGTAGCTAAGCAATGAAAAAAGTTCTTTCCTTGACGATCGTGGAAAGGAACGCATTTGTGACTCCTACACCACGTTCGCAATACTCTTAATAAAAGTTCTACAACAGGTGCTTGATTTGCTCAGAGAAGGTAACAACAAATGTGCTGGTAGAAGATGGTACCAGAAAGATTTCATTTGTTCTTTATATCATTTATCACTCAGGTACCGGAAGCAGGGATTACATCTTTTGGTCCAACCGAATTTTTCTAAATTCCAATTTCGTTTTCAGGTCAGAATTTTACTCCTACTGGAAAACGCAAAATTTTAGCGGGCAGCGATTAATTTTTAGGGCAACTTTGAGAGAATCTTGCGAAGAAAAGAAAACAACCTTATCATTTACATATCAAACCGTTGATCGTTTAAATCGGAGATCATGGAGAAAAGCGTGTCTTATGCAAAAGGTTTGGTCACAACATGTTTATGTGCATATTTTATTAATTACTCCCAATGATGATAAATGTTACATTACTCCTTATAATATAAATATGCATAGTGGATGTGTTCTGCTGACGTTTACGTTTGTTTGCTTTGCGAATAAATATAATTGCTTAGCTCATTAATGTCGACCGTTCGTCCGTTTTTTGATTCCTCCTTTTCGGGTCAAGATCTACCACATCGATATGAACGAAATTCGTAGGAAGCAAATCTGGAACCACCTCAAAGAATCATTCCCTTACTTTCTGGCTCTTTATTCCATAGCCCTTTAGAATCCGTATACGAAGCCTTAGGCGTTCAAGGTACAACTACAAAATTTTCATAAAACTTGCTCACTTTACGGAACGCAGACATTCGGTGCCTTGACGGAAATAGGCTGTACGGGAAATGCGCTTCGACTATGTTAGAAGATTGGTCCTAAAAGTTTCTAGGCCATCATCGGAAGTTTTTCGTATAGGATAGCATTCGAAACTGTAAGGGTAAATTATTACGAAATGTTTCATGATGACAATGCGAGTTTAATGCTAGATATGCATATACTTCTACGAACGTTCACAGACAATGATGCTTGAGTATGTTGATATTTGGTGTCGCTTTCTACACTTGGAAGTTCTCTACCAATAAATACAAAATGTTGTCCTACCTGTACAACACTCTCCAATATGCTTTTAATCGACGTCGACATAGCGAATCGATGTAATCATTTAGGTGGAAAGAAAAACATGCAACGTATTAGTATAATTGTTGATTTCAAGAGCTAAAAAATAATCAAACGAGGCATAATAATGAGTTCCCACAGCATTTAACATATGTTTGAGCATTAGCCAAAGCAACGCGTTTTTCTCTAAGTGCAACGGCTGTGTAATATGCAAATTCCGCACCTGTAATTCAATAATAAATCAATTAATAAGGGTGGAATTAAATTAGTGTTGTGATCGATACTCTAGGTTGTCCTCAGCCGTACAGCACCACTCTGAGCCGAAAGAGCTTCACCATCGATGCTCACTTGATGAAATCGCATAATATCAAAGTAATATGAGAACAGAAAGCGCCCATTTTTGAGAACCTGCTTCTATTGCTAGCATATTGCTTTGGATATTGCTAGCATATGGAGGATACTATAAGTTAGAAAAATGTATACATATTTCCTTCTTTAAAAACATCTCTCTTATTCTATCGTAACATTTCCTACCGAATTGCTGAAATTACGATAAATGCAATATGCACTCATACACCCATATACAATGCTTAAATACAATGTTGCAATAATGCTCTTTTTTTGCAAAATTTTGCAATGTTGCATTCAAAAATGTGGATGTACGAGATTTATAAATTTTTTTTTCAGGAGAAAATTTCGCAGTAAAAATATATAAATGCAAAGCCAAATGCTTATTTGGTAACTACAGATCCCAAGCTTTCGATGCATTTACGCGTTCGTTTATGAAAGCTTTTTTGGCGACTAATAAGGTTATTTGGGCGTAAGAAAACAACCTTATCATTTACATATCAAACCGTTGATCGTTTAAATCGGAGATCATGGAGAAAAGCGTGTCTTATGCAAAAGGTTTGGTCACAACATGTTTATGTGCATATTTTATTAATTACTCCCAATGATGATAAATGTTACATTACTCCTTATAATATAAATATGCATAGTGGATGTGTTCTGCTGACGTTTACGTTTGTTTGCTTTGCGAATAAATATAATTGCTTAGCTCATTAATGTCGACCGTTCGTCCGTTTTTTGATTCCTCCTTTTCGGGTCAAGATCTACCACATCGATATGAACGAAATTCGTAGGAAGCAAATCTGGAACCACCTCAAAGAATCATTCCCTTACTTTCTGGCTCTTTATTCCATAGCCCTTTAGAATCCGTATACGAAGCCTTAGGCGTTCAAGGTACAACTACAAAATTTTCATAAAACTTGCTCACTTTACGGAACGCAGACATTCGGTGCCTTGACGGAAATAGGCTGTACGGGAAATGCGCTTCGACTATGTTAGAAGATTGGTCCTAAAAGTTTCTAGGCCATCATCGGAAGTTTTTCGTATAGGATAGCATTCGAAACTGTAAGGGTAAATTATTACGAAATGTTTCATGATGACAATGCGAGTTTAATGCTAGATATGCATATACTTCTACGAACGTTCACAGACAATGATGCTTGAGTATGTTGATATTTGGTGTCGCTTTCTACACTTGGAAGTTCTCTACCAATAAATACAAAATGTTGTCCTACCTGTACAACACTCTCCAATATGCTTTTAATCGACGTCGACATAGCGAATCGATGTAATCATTTAGGTGGAAAGAAAAACATGCAACGTATTAGTATAATTGTTGATTTCAAGAGCTAAAAAATAATCAAACGAGGCATAATAATGAGTTCCCACAGCATTTAACATATGTTTGAGCATTAGCCAAAGCAACGCGTTTTTCTCTAAGTGCAACGGCTGTGTAATATGCAAATTCCGCACCTGTAATTCAATAATAAATCAATTAATAAGGGTGGAATTAAATTAGTGTTGTGATCGATACTCTAGGTTGTCCTCAGCCGTACAGCACCACTCTGAGCCGAAAGAGCTTCACCATCGATGCTCACTTGATGAAATCGCATAATATCAAAGTAATATGAGAACAGAAAGCGCCCATTTTTGAGAACCTGCTTCTATTGCTAGCATATTGCTTTTAAAATATTTCTGCATGGAGGACACTATAAGTTAGAAGAATGTATATATTTTTTCTTCTTTGAAAACACCTCTCTTATTCTATCGTAACATTTCCTACCGAATTGCTGAAATTACGATAAATGCAATATGCACTCATACACCCATATACAATGCTTAAATACAATGTTGCAATAATGCTCTTTTTTTGCAAAATTTTGCAATGTTGCATTCAAAAATGTGGATGTACGAGATTTATAAATTTTTTTTTCAGGAGAAAATTTCGCAGTAAAAATATATAAATGCAAAGCCAAATGCTTATTTGGTAACTACAGATCCCAAGCTTTCGATGCATTTACGCGTTCGTTTATGAAAGCTTTTTTGGCGACTAATAAGGTTATTTGGGCGTAATTGTAAGGTTGCTTGAGTTTTTTAGGAAGATATTCCATGGTTTCAGTTGACAAAACATAGCATGTGCTATATTAGTCTCATGTTGTAGACGCTTTCAATATCATGAAATTGTTCTACCTATTAAACGAAGAGAGTGGAAAAAGAATTGCAACCTCTTACCGGTTTACTGCAAAATTGTTGAAAGGGATTTTCGAAAATGCAAAAAGAAAAGTATGATCGAAAAATTAGAAATTTATTTGGCAGTAAAGTTTTCGAATTTAGCTCAAGTGAGTAATAAATTTCACTACTGGATTAGTTGATGCGATTTCTTAGAATAATGGATTAGAATAATGGACATGTCGCAATAATAATACGACTTTCACAACAAACTCAATGAGTAGATCAAATTCAAGATTGGTACTTGTTTTATAATTTATCGAATTAACATAAGGGAAGGGTTGACGCTACTGGCTATTACGATAAAAATTGCACTTTTGTGTTGTTTAGTCTCAAAATTTTTGTGAGAAACGTTGAAACCCTTATCGAAAACAATTGCTTTCTGTTTGTTTGCGACAATTTTCTACTTTATGGCGAATATTAACTATCAAAAACGCTTTTTTAATTTACCTCTTTTATGTTTTTTTGTAATTTCTATAAAACTGACATATTCTAATGGCGTCATATCTACAAGTATATATGTTTGCGTGCATTTATTTATGTGTTTACCTGTCTCATCAACAATGTCAACTCTGAAATCACAGATTTTAGACCTCTAAAATTTGCATAAATTGGATATTTCTCTTTATTTTGATAGAAATTAATTTTATTTTGGATGAATTTTTTCTTATTCTGGAATTTTATAGCTAGATTTGTAGCACTCCTCGCTATGATTTGCAAAAAGCATTTCATCTATGAAATAAGCACCTTTTCAGGTTATTGCAAGTACAATATCTATCCCTCCGGGCACCGCTATTCGCGTGGATTGTTTTCACCAAGTACATGATGCGCCTACTTCTATCAAAAATATTTACCTCTTTTTCAGCCATAAACACAAACAGCGAGATGCTCTTTTTTCATTGAATGTTTACCGACGAGCTTTCGAAAACTCATTTTTCTAAGGACCAACGGAATTTCCGCCAATATAACACAATGATTTCAAGAGTTGAAGTTGAAAGTTAAACATCGGTTATCCCACTCAAAAATTCATCACTTTACTTTTCACCAAAAAATTATCATTTTGCATCATTTTCTATTGAAGATATTTTCGAATTTCGATGAGAAAGAAATTCGATGCCAAATTTCTTGAATGGCAATTATAGCATCGATATTGTGAACATAGTCGTCTGAGAGCAATATCAATATATTACTATAAGCGTAATGAAATAGTTGAATGTTTGGCGATTAAGTGGCTCTTTCTTACCAACTGCACTTTACTCGTGCTTCTTGATATCAGAACTGCGCAACGTTTTTGCACTCTTTACCCATATAGCAGCCATGTGATGTGTTTATTGGCTCGCGTACAACAAATTTTGAAGAAAGCCGGTGGAAGGAAGGAGGGACGGAAGAAGCGGAGGAGGGGGGAAGTTGCGGAAGGATGAGACCGGATAGGAAGAAGCGAGGGGGAAGCGACAGAAGCATCCGTTCCGTGCAGAAACTCGCCGAAGTCTAAAACTGCAACGCAGAGGGCTTTGAGAGCATAGAATTTACATCATAGGAGTTGAATTACCTTTAAAATTTAGTATTAACATTGAACAATTTTTGTGTTGTCGGATAAACCAATAGGTTCTCGAAATGCATCCATCACTCAACCTGCAAATAGAATGTATATCCTGCTTTCCAACGATGCCACTGTACCAAAAAATCATACACTACTTTACTTTCCCAAAAATGAAATATTACTTTGCTTATGTTACGTTTTATAAAATCCGAGCATACTATACTGTTCTAGTTTTGATACGATATCAACAAGTGGTTTGGCTGAAGAAGTACAACATATAGACATATACTGTAATTTCTACACCTAAGATGCTTTTAAGGTGCATGAACAAAACGATAGAGATTAACTGATTAATTGAAGGGCATTTCAAGGAGGTGGCCTCGGATTTTATTTTTATTTATTTATTTATTTGTTTATTTATTTAATATCCGGGCTTATTTCTTTGAATATATGAATGTATTTTTGAGATATCCATCTTGAAAATGATGGATGTTGCCACAATAAACGATTCCTCGATACACTTGCTCCCCATTTCAGCAGTGACCGATGCCCCTACCGAAGCTTTCACATCTCCCACAATACTTAGCTTATTTTTACTTAATAGCCTTTTTTTTTTGAAGAGAAGACGGATCTGATCGAGAGCTTAGGAAAATGAATCGCAGATTCAGCACTGCGAATATTGATGGAACTTGTGGCTAAAGAGGAACCTTAGAGACACATTGTATAGCTGTAGCATCTTTAGGAAGGACTTATGCAGCGTTTTATTTCCTAAGCAGTCTTAGGCATAATAGCCAACTTCGAGCGTCCACGTTGCCTTATCATGCGTTTCGGACAGCTGAGTGCATTCACCAGTTCTACATATTTCGTATATTTGACAGCATTAATCGTATTCAGGCGCACAGGTTCAAACTTCTGGTATCTTGCTTCCTTAGATCACCTCATAAAACTGCCATACCGAATGCGGTAGCCCACGAATTCTACCCTTGTTGCAACCTTCTTTAACACGCTTTCTTCGTTCTTTCTTTTTGTTAGAAGATTGCTTTTGAAAATTTAATAGAAACTTGACATCCAGGTGATATGTTGCAAAAAATTTGGAAATAAGTACCCAGAATTCTTCAGATGGTCATGTTTATGGTCCATTTTGTTGTGTGACCAATGAGAGATGAAATGATCGAAAAGTGCTGTGAATTGCATCAACCCTGATACACACGAGAATGGCTTGGTCACTTCGTTTATGATGTATATCGCCCTCTTCACGTGTTTTTCTATTCTTGACTGAACGTTCACGTTATGTTCACGTGAATACCTCATTAAAATGTCAGAGAAAGTGACACATTTGCGGCCTATATTCTATATGGACTTCGAACTTTCGTTGTGAGAGCACGCTGATCAATGTGATAAAGAAATGCAGGCATATACGGTAATCATCAATCAACCGCTCAATGGCATATAAAAGCAAATATGTTTCCCTTGAAACAACTTGCAAACTTTCCACATAAAGAATATGCAAATTTGCAACTTGCAAAATGAAGTAATATGCAAATTTGCAGCATGCAAAATGGATTATTGTTTTGTAAAAAAGGTTGAAAAAATTGAAAAATATACAAGCAAGCTGGAAGGGCCGGAAATTTGACATTTCAGCCCATTAATCACTCTAATTTTTGAAATACCTGCAAGAAACAAAAAAATTCTCAACAATATAAAAAAATAAAATAAAATAAAAAATCTGCTTCTTTTGCTATGCGGGATCGCTTGCAAGAGAAATTCAATTTTATAGATTTTATTTCGCTTTTGAATTTTGATATCCCATACTGTAGTGAATGATTTGCAATGGAACTGTAGGTACCTCGCTATCCGATACTAGCCATCAGACAGACAAATACATACTACCAGACAGAAAAACACATGCCATCAGACAGAGACAAACACACACATACATACATATGTGCAAACATGGTATCGTCACAACATGATTTTGAAAATGTTTACAAATGCATAATACGTTTTCTAAGAATATATCGATACTATGAACGAATATTAACAAAAATTTTTTAAGGATACAAATACTTCGGAAAAATAGGAAATATCTGTAACAATTGAAAATAAAATATATTTGCAAAATATGTTCTCGTTGAGATACGACTGGCTTGAGAGCTGATCGAAGATTGGAGAAACTCTTGATTCCCTAACATTTTAGGTGAGAAAAAGGATGTAAATATTTGAGACGAGAGAGATTCATAGTTAGGATGCAGGAGGCTTATAAGTGCCCTTATTTAAGGTGCATATAAAATTTTCTTTGTGCTAGCGATGGGTTTGCACGACTTGTTTCCTCAATAATTCAAGATCCTTTCCAAAAATGGGATTCCTTCCAAGTTTTTATGAGGCTTCCATTTTTGTCAGCCTGATAAGTTGGAAATAAAAACTTTTATCAGTCGCTTCTTTGTTTTCTATAATTTTATCAGTCCGCCAATTGGGAAGCATAAATTTTTATCAACTATCATTTTGTTTACCATTTTGAGCAGACGCCAGATTTGCATCTTTCAAGGACATTTCTGCTTGCTCTTTTCCTTATAGAAGCGTTCGTTCCACGTACCACGTACTTGTTGAGGTAGGTAACTACTAAGAGACCACAGAACTCTTGTGGAAACATATCCAACTGGCTTTCACATAACTTTTTCTTACAACTCCTATTGCAGTAAAATTTAGCTGACATAAGTGCAATGTTTCTTTAGTTTAATATTTCATTTAATGAGGAGGTAACAGTAATATTGATAGATTTCATACTTTAGTTGNCACCTCAGGAAATAGTCGATCAGAGTTCTAATAAGCGGAATTACAAAGTTGCATTCTTGGTGTTCCCCTGGTGAGCACTTCTTGTTCATCTTCACGTTTGCATTGTTTCTATGAAATTCGTTCATCTCATACTTTTTATCTCATCCATCTCAGGTCACTATTTTCGTAAATATTCATTAAAGGATTTCTATGCGAATTCCTTACGAATTACTTGCTGTAAACTTATCACTTAACATTTTAATCACTATTAAAGTGCAACAATGGGTAGTGGTTTATGATAATTTGCTGGTGAAAAGGTTATAATACTATATCAACAGGAAAATATGTTCTAGCACATTGAAATATTGACAACTAGCTTTTGATTATTGGACGAGTCATCGATCTTAAATATTTTTCCATGAGTGAAATGCTTTAATGAGGAAATCGAAATATTTAAATTTTACAAAACTTCTTAAAACCAAAAACCAAAATTGGGAAGCGTTGCATCGAGTTAACACGATATGCAAACAGCCCTCACATTAGCCAAATTGACGAACGGTTAATAAAATATGCAAAGTAATACACTCATATTTTAGTTCATCGGACAATTTATGCAAATCTTCGATAAAAGATCCGAGCTCCTGAGAGTCGAAGAATTCGGCTTGTAATTTATCATATCGTTTGAGTCATCGATGAATTATTCGAGAAAAAAACATCATGTCTCAAAGTTCACCTGCACTGTTATGTACCATTGCGCTTAGTTGTCAATTTATTTTCGCCAACGTTCGAGTGCACTTAGATCTTAAAGGCAGCTAGACGATCGTGAGGGCAAAAAAAAGCCATCACATTGCTGTGTGCTGATCATTGCTCACAAAGTGGGTTCACTGAAGAAGCTCAATTCTTACTGCCAACCGGGTGATGCTTCAAGCGTCCCACGTAAATATGCTCTCGATACAAAGTCCACTTGAACTCCAGAAAGCTTCAGAAATCGAACAATAAACAAACTAAAGCCCACATAGCCACTTCACGCAACGAAAATAAGTGTTTTTAGAAATAGAAAAGCATAAGGGGTTCATGTGATCCACGAAAGGTTCTATCACCGGAAATCTACCACAATCATCCAACATATGAAGTAATTGGTGCACCGTATTCGTGACTACGAATATATGAATAGAAAATGCACTACCTTTGAAAAGAGATCATACGATTTCACAAGGGAGGATGGGGCTATATTAGAAGTACACAGTAATCGTTTATGAGAGTTGTATAGTTTATCAGTTCTAATGATTGGCATTCGATATTGTAACATGAAACTACCACAAGAGCGTTTAAATATTATGCGTCGTGTTAATGCGTTTGGTTACTGTAAAAAGTAACAGTCGTTTGGTTACTGTAGAAAGCAACAGTAAGTAATAGTGGTAATGAATGAGTGAATAACGGCAAATCTTTTAGTGTAATATAATTCACGAAACGATTAATTTACGTTGATGTTATGTTGACGCAAAGGGAGTGTATTCTAAATCGAAACTTGTTCTGTCTTATTCTTCGATGAAATTTCATTCAATCAATTTTCGTTCTTTAAGTGCAATATTATTAGAATTAAAGAATCTCATAGAGAAATTCAGAGTAGAGATTCTTGTTTCACATTTCTTGTGACCATAT
>QEWY01000133.1:332849-360937 GCA_006503575.1 Baylisascaris schroederi | reverse complement strand
TTTTTTTTTTGCAGAGAACAGAAAGCTATTTAGATTGGTTCGTGAAAATATCGTTTCCTCTCTTTTATCCCTTCAGAATTTCCAATTGTTGGATTGATTTTCGAACAGCGTTGCAAGCAATCAACAAAGTTGTTTTATTGGAAGAACGGTACGTTGAAATCTATAGAAATAGGCAGGCATATAGCGAGGATCGAAAAATATCACAAAATGAAAAAAGCAATAAAATGCTATTTGAAAGAAAATTGCAATTAAAATTTCTTTTGAGAAATAAATAAAAGAAAAAAAAAGAAATAAAATAAAATATTTAAAGCAATCCATTTGCAATAAAAAAAAACGAATGCAATTACGCAGTACACCATAAAAATATGAAAGACATATTTCTTGATGAATTATGATTAAATTCAAATTGCTGAGAAAATATTTTAGAAACTTAAAAAAAGGAATAAAAACATAAATGAAAGACAATAATTCCAGTCAAAGGCCAATTTTTAGATATAATAAATGAAAGAAAGGATCACAAACAAATATTACCATAATGTTGCATATAAACCAGATGCTGGTTCATTTCTGAGTAGAAAATATTTCTGACTCTTTGATGAAAAGTTTTTCGCCGTCGAATTTATGGAATTCAGATATTTTCTTTTCTAAAAACGAGTAAAAACAAAAGAAAATCAACAATTTGAACGTTTCTTCTGCAATTAAATATAAGCGAAAGCAATAAAAAAAACTGAAATATTCTCCATCCACATTGCATTGCCACTCATAAAACTTCATTTCCAACCAACTATCTATATAGTGAGAAACTAACTACAATTTTTTGCTTCAACATCATATAGAAACATAAATATCGCTATAAAATATCGATTCGTTGCCATCATATCTACAAACAATAATCGTGATTAATAGCTACAATTGGAAATATGTAGCAAAAATGTTGAGGTTATATAATAACCAGAAATGATTCGAAGATATGCCAATCCGGCAATCCATATAATTTTTGCTGATTTTTGCCGATACCTCTATCGATTGTCGCTGAATTAATAACATTCGATTTCACCTTCTTCGCTTATATCGTAAAGGTGTGATGAGGGTGCACGTGAAGCAATACGACGCTTATGTGAACCAGCCATTTGTGTTTCCGTTAAATGACGTAATAGCTGAAAATCGAACTCATTAATACACTCTTAGACTCATATTATAAAAACGAACAAGCAGGAATTAATTAAGAATAGTGCCAAAAGAGCGAAGAGAGAGAAATATAAAAATATACGAGAAGGAATAAGAAGCCGTACTCGAATCCTATGTTTGCTAAGCGAAAGAACTTAACCATAAAGCTATCAACTTATGCATCTGGGTAAGTTATCATATGTAGTCAGTTTTGTAGGCAAAATTTTTTTAGGAAATTATAGGCAGCCTTATTACGATACAAAGAATTAAAGAAGCAACTATTCTACGATGCGACACCTAAGGGGAACGAAACAAACGTGGCATTGTGTCTATCACTTATCTACTCACCAAAGCATTTTAATGGTGTTCTATCCAACAAGCTTCTGATGAAATAGTTCATAGCGAATACACTAATAAGCATCATATTCTATTCGTTTAATTCAATTCCTATATAAACCCAAAAATTTGCAATAATTTTTGCAGATAAATTGTGTTTAATGTGGCTCCCTAAGGAATGCAAACGAAATGTGATGCAAAATTTTATTACAAATTTTGCAGCGTCATGGCCACAGAGGTAGAAGATTTGGTGATGCATATGAATAAATCGATCAATAACAGCTTCTCTTAGTCCTTGGTTTTACTTCTTTTTTTTTTCATTCCTAAGCAATTTTTATTAAACATTTATTTCTACAAATTTCTATAACCTGAAATAGGTAAATAAACGAATTTAAATAAATTTGAAAAAAGAGAACTACCTGCATTTCAATGGCGGCAATACTCTTTATACGTGTCGTATATTGTGCACGAATACTACGTCTAACATGACGTATTGTTTTTGAACGTGCATGCTCGGAAACACTATCACCACAACAGCCAATCACACATAGAATTGTTAACCAAAAGAGTTGTCTACACCAATGTTGCAGACATGAGATAAGAATGAGCACCAATGATTGTGCGGCCTCCGCTGTAGCTCTTAAATTAAAACGATTCGTATGAATTAGCACGGGACATATAAATATAAATATAAATATAAATATATATATATATATATATATATATATATGCATACAGCTTAAAATTCAACCTGCTAGTGCTTAAATTATAAGCTGCAATAAAATCAAGCTTGCTGAAGCGTTTATATTAACTCAAATGTTTCGGAAGAAAAGCATTAATAAACTTGTTCCACTCTGTTGTAAACATTCGATGTTGGTGGTGGAGGATAGAAAATTGCATCGCTGAATCAGTTAGACCTAAGTTTAACGGCAAAAAAAAGAGGAAGAAATGGAATGCTCGCGTTAATTGCACTTCAAAAACTCTTCAATTACCAAATTATGAAAATATCGTTAGATAGATGATCTTATATTAGTGTTGTTAAGGGAAGCAATAAATATTATCGAGATTATGATGCATTCGCATTGGGTGATCCAATAACACATCATGCTTGTTATTAGGCGTACTGTTTTATAATCTAGGTTTGGGTTCCAAATATTAGGCCCCGTTTAGGTTTGTTGTTATTAATATGTTCGTTTGTTATACCTAACATTTACTATGTAGGACCTAATCTTCAAACTTAGAGCATTTTTTCATCATATGGTTGAAAGGGGGATCTTTTAAGGTGGGGTAAAATGTGTACTCACTTCTTGGAAAAGAGAATTGTTCTCGGATAGGAAACCCTCTCGAATATCGAACAACAAAAGACTATTTGCTTCTACAAAAAAAAAGTAATTCACACCTATAAAAACCAAAGGAAACAAATATTGAATTAAAATTTCACTCAGAAATAGCAATTACTGAAATGAGTTATTCTTAAAAACTTACTTGTTTTCACGAGCATTACTGCCTTCAGTTGTCTGTGATGAAGCCCTATATGGTACTCGAGACACCTCATTATTCGAGTTGGCACCAAGCGATCTGATATCACGATTGTTGTAATTCATAAAATCGTCCATTAGAGATTGCTCGCTATGAGTGGAGTTACTTGCTGGTAGCTCATATATTACGACACACATTGTCGTCCTCTAATTTTTATGTTGATACGCACTCAACAATACCCAGCAAGTAATTGCCCGATGTTGGATCGAGATGCTCACGCCGAATTCGTGCTGAAATAGTTCCCGGAATAGTTCCCGAAGTAATAGGCCGATGATGCAGACGCACACAATGAATCGAGATGCTCACGTCAAGTTGCAGCTCTTGAAGGAATCCCGAATCGAAGCTTGAGCTGAAGTAGCCCCCCCGCAGAGTTAGTTCGAACTGTTCAACGACTACTGCGCCACACGCATCATCGGCGTATATATGGGGGAGCACCCGGTGCAACAATGTTTGTGATGACGATGGACGTGCATTTTGGGATGTTTAGCTGTGGGCGGAGCTGTGCACACATACACATACGCACACACGCACGTTGATCGATGATAGCTGCCGATTCAACCGACGCCACACGTGTAATGGTTGTAGAGGCCGCGCTTTCCCGTTGTTGAACTAGTAAACACGATTATTATACTTGAAGCAATAAACATATTACAGGTATATCAACCAACCTGAACTTAAGCTTGTTTTGCTTTGCGTGCAGATGTACACAACTCATGTCACAAGTGTTGTGTGCTTATTTACAGCTGTTTGTTTACAGCGTACTTATATTGCAAGATGCACTCAGACTTCCGTCACCGTTCGCATTTAATGACCAATATCGCCTATATTTGTAAAAATTTATTCTTTCTTTTTGGTTATGCCATTATACCCATATAGTGGACTTGTAGTGATTGATCTATGCCCAAAGTATGGTCACAGTAGCATCATTCTCCCTACTTATGCATAGGTTGACCACAAATGAAGTATGATTCTGAACATGTAGTTATATTAGACTCACAAATAATTACTTAATTTAGCCTACTTTTACTCATAGATGAGGTCATTTAGGCTCTAACTTAATTTCGTCATCGAATTATTTCTTAGTGGATGTAACCTGCAAACATTTACTACAATTGATATCCGGCCGGTAGATTCCTTCGTTAAACGGCGGCATTCCATTATGGATTGTAATACAGTCATTGTTGACGTCTTTGGTGGTCAGAGTGAATGTGCCAACCCGATATTTATGTATCCAGCAAGGCGGCCGACCACCATCATTCATGATCCTAACATCATAGGCGTGTTTGTTAGCGAAGGATGCGTTGATATGTCATCCAGCTGCATCAACTGAGTCGCTATCAAAGCGGTATTTAGATATGAGTAAAGGTGAAGAACTGATAACGCCCGAAAATATCGTATCTTGCATTTGCTGTTTCTTTCCGCACTTCCCGGATTCCCTTAGACCAATTGTCTCTCCATCTCCGCTCACATCCATCGAATGACGACAATATATTTGTTTAGTAAAATAAATATAAAATTTTTTTTTTATTTCAACGAGCATTTTTATTTATTCACTTATTTCAATCAAAACAGCTTTCGCTACGAATAAATGTCTCTCCACATCGCTTCCACCCGCGTTGAGCCAATGGACTCCGATTCATTTGGCTCCATCGGTCTTTAGATGGGCCTCTAGTTCTTGCAGGTGGGTCCCACGAAGGTCCTCAATATTTTCAACGAGCAATTGATCCTTAACATTCATCTAGGAATCAATTTCCATTGTTTCGCCTATCGTCAGCACTAATATATCAATCAAATGATAAAAACGAATCGCTTCAAATGTTATAAATGAATTTTTTTTTTTTGGAATCCACATTGAAACGATATGAGCACGTGTATACCGATCAAAGTACATACTTTACACATCTGTATTTTTTAGAACTTTGTTGAGAAGCACTTGATCAACGTTCGATTTTTTATTTTACTTACTTCAGCACTTTGATCAACGCAATCAAATTGACACATGTTAACGCTTGATCATTGATCTACTAAGTCTTGTTGAAGCATTAACAAGATGAGTAGAGAGATGTAAAAATTTTCGCTATCTCTTTTTACTTTCTAAATGAGCAAACGCTATGTAAGAGTATTTCGTAGTTTATGGTTTAAAAGTGAAGCGTTCAATTTTTCGTTAATTTCAGCAAAAATTACTTGAAATCCCGAAGATTCGTTTCATTCTATCTATCGGTTGGCCATTGAAAGATTCAAAAGCCTCTGACTTCGGTGTTTCAGAATGGCTGGGTAGCTTTACGATCTAGTTGCCCGGAGATCCCCTAATTTCTGGGGTCTCCGCTGCGATATTCTGCCACCTGACTAACATGCAAACTCACGAACTAGACACGAAACCACCAAACATATCATTAATCATGGGAGAAGATCCGTTTACGAGATTGCCGGTCAGCACCTTCCAAAACCATCATTTCTCACTGATCTAGTAGCTAAATCAATATTTGACCTGATAACTTTCAATAAAATACGCAAGCGGATTTGCATAAAACCTGGTGTTGATCATTGGACATAAAGAGTGCGAAACATACATATGTAAATCGGTGATTGTCGCTGCATAACTCGTTTAGTGGACTAAGCTCCTCATAGCTGATATCTTATCAGTTGTTATTCGGATGCTCTTTCCTACTTTTTCTTGTTTTTATAGGTATTTAAAAATGTTTCGGCTGATAGGAACTTTTATTTATGAACCTACCTTCTCAGCAAACTTTGATCTTGCTTGCGAGCCTTCCTTGAATTATCTGGCTTAGACGATGGCAATGATGTAGGCTTGATTCTAAATCGACGATGCTCCTGACTCTACTTTTTCGATTAAGTAGTGGGAATGCAAATAGGAATTCAATAAATATGAATTGTTTAAAATGGTAAATAACGTAGTACTCCTTAGGCTATTTCTTTTTACTGTTGTTGCACTTCTTATGCAAATCGCAATGAGTTCTTGTTTGCTTTTGCAAGTGTTCTATGCAAAAACTGTACAAATTTGCAGTGCAAAAACTTATCTCACACCTTTATACATTGTGCATTTACATTATGCAATACTCAGCAGTCTTGCGTCGTCGTAAATGCAATCCTAAATAATGAATTTCATCAAAAAAAAAGCGTTGAAGTAGAACCTCAACTTCACATTGTATTCACTTTCATGTATGCAATTCGCCTTTAAGAATTGCAAAAATTCATTAAAAGCAAACTTCATTCATCGATTAGATAAAAAAAAATTTGCATATTTGCAATGCTTATCTGATAAGACATTCTTTCTTAATTTATCACTTTAATTGAAAATAAAGTAACATGAAATTTTTCTCTATACTATACAACTCCATAAGAGGTTTCATTTCCGGACACTATTAACTGTTATCTTATATAATCACTTACAACACAATGTAGTTTTTTCCTCTAACTTCAGCACCCATTCTTTTATCAATTCGATCTCTATTTTCTTCTTTTTTTTAGTTCACGTTATCAGTCATATCTAAGTATTTTGCAAATTTGAGTGGGAGAATGGACTGTTTTCACAAATCCATCATTCGAAAATTCTTTGCTCCATTATGTACTAGTCACTTCCCGCCTCTACCATCCCTTCTCTCTCATACGCCGTACTTGAAATGTTTCAGGATCGTGCGAATTTACGACTAAAAATTAATAAACGTAGATGGCGCCGAATTGAAAAAAAGATGACTGAACTCGATTGCAAGCCACTGTACAAGATGGCATTGTATTGTTAGCGATTGTAGTTTAATTCTGAGGTAGACGAATTATAACAATCTCATATTTATCACTAAATTTGCGTCGAATCTTCACATATCACTAAATCTTCATTTACATATTCAATAGTTTTTATATTTTAGAAAAAGTTTCTCTCTTTTTTTTTTACGATTAAAGCAAAAAGACATATTTGAGAGGAATTTTTGATGTATGAAAATATTATTGATGCCGATATTGTTGAAAATTCTACAATTTGATAACATAGTAGAGCATTTCATTTTGCATTAATTCCATCGATAAACTCTTCTTTTAAAACAAATCCAATGGAAACAAATTTCTTCTGCCTGAATGCACAAAAAAATCGAAATCTTTCTTCCTCAAAGTTCACTACCTCGCTGGAATCCTTCAGGTGCTTGAGTTCGGTTGTAGAGCTTTGATATAGCAATGTTTAAGGTTCTATTGTTTATTTATTCATTAGTAGATATTGCATCTCTATTTCAAAGTGCCTACATGCTTTTACCTCCCCCTTCGTCTATCTCCCTCCACAAAATACGACGTTGTTGAAGCCACAGGCAGACAGCCCCATTCTGACGCAACCTTGGTTGGTGCCATTGAATCACTCCTTCAGATTCCATTTTTTGATCATCCGAAAAAGGCACTGAGATGGAAATTTCACATGCTGTGCAAGTGTTGTTCTACTCATCACTTTCTTATCTGATTTCAAAGCTTGATTTGTTGAGTTCTTTTTTGAAGTCTTGTCTATGACGAATGGCGATATTTCTTTTATGGCTGATGGCGATATTTAACGACGATGGCGATATTTCTTTATATGGCTGAATTTCCGACAAAATTTAGTCTTCGTATATATAAAAAAAAGGGTCTTCATTTTCACTTCGTTAGAAAACTATTCAATTTTTTCTCTGATGAAAAATTTTCACTCTGATTTCCCTAAAAAAATAATTTTAATTTTATTCTCCGATGAAAAAATTTTTCACTTTCATCTCATTAAAAAAATTATTTTGGATGTCGCAATAATTACGCATTCAGTTGAAATTGCTTGAAAGTTTTTGTAAAGATAAAATGTTTCATTGTCATATTTGCTTCTATATACAACTCAGAAAATCTTTGTCGAAATAAATTAGAAGAATTTTGGTTTCTTCACATTATACACCTCAAAATGACAATCGAATAGGTCAGATATGTGAAAATTTTTTTACCGCATCTTTTTTGAATAAAAACACCTGAGATTCTATTTCTGCTCGGCTCGAGGGGAAATTTGCTGCTCGGCTCTCATTTTTTGCGGATTTTTCTACATTGAATTTACGCTTTAATATATAGATTTTTATGCTTGTATGTGCGAAGACTTCGACTTTTCGACAGACAGACGGAAGAATTCTATGGTAAAAATGCAATTTAGGAGGAACATCGTCAAAGAAAGGTGACTTCTGAGGGTTGAGGTGGGAAGGTGGAGGGAAGGAGCATTTGATATCGGCCTCCAAGGTAGATAGAACTCCTATTTCAGGCTCCGTTTTTAAAAGGGTCTCTCTTCAAACGAATGCAATAGTCGTGTTGAAATCGCAAAATTGGTGAGTAAATAATTCCCTAACACAGGTAAATGCCCGAAAAATTGAGTATTTCCTCACTTTGAGGGAAAAAAATTCCCATCTCAAATAAAACTTAGTGAAAGTGATGTTGCTTTTGGAGTGGAGCACTATGCAAAAAATTATGCGAATAGAGAGGGAGAGAGAGAGAGAGAGAGGAGAGTCCACTAAAGAAAGAAAAATGGTTTTTGTTTACAATCGGCAATATTTTGCATATTAAACGAAAAAAAACAGCCTTAAAGGAGTTTTATGCAAAAATATAGTGTACTATGATCTTTCCTGCGGCGTTCTTGTTATGATAATTGCCTTGATAAGAGATCATAATATGGTGGCGATGAACGCAATCAAAAACCAAACGGCGATGCAAAAAGGTCACAACGGACGATGAAATCGGATATTGCAGATGTCCTGAAGCGATTTTTTCGGAAATTATAAAGCTTTCGATTAGATATTATACGGTACACTAAAAAATACGATTCGAAAAGCGTGTAAATTTCATATGGTGTATCAATAAAACTGGCATGAAATGTTGGCCGATAAAACCTTTGTTCGCCTATATTGCTTACCTTTCCTAATTGCTGACGTATTTTTATTGGTGACAGACAACAGGCTGGAATATAAATCTCTAGCAGCTTGAAACTATAAGCGATTTTCAAGATGTGATCTGTTAAAACAACTATTGCAGCAACATTCGAAAACAACGAAAATCTCTCTCATGCATTATCCCCCCTCCCCCTATATTTGGATATATGCAGCCAGAAAAAGAAGCATTTTATAGCCGTGAACGAACGGTTTCAAGATAAAATAGGATAAAATCCATAAGCATATTTTACGATGCATTGAGAATGAAATAGGCGATAAAGAGGCAGGTTGCATTCATGACTGAAATTGCTGTAAACAAAAACAGAAAACGCAAAGATGCGCACATACAATTCACTCGTACGAACATGACGTCATCGTAATGAACATTCATAAAATTATGCAAAAATGCATTAAAAGAATTGTTTAATTGAGGATTGGACCATAAGGATAGTATATATTCGCAGAAATGTAACAATTTCTTTCAATTCTACAATGTTTGCCATAGCGTATTCTTACAAAGGATATGTGTAAAATGACGCCGACGCCCGAGAAGATATACGGCCGACAGACAGCAGTCACAATGCTGTAAAAAGTGCTCGCGAATATCACAACACACTTAATACTTGACTGCTGCATTAAAGCTATTAAGCATAGGTGAGGGCGCTTGTTTACAAACTTTAAATGGGGTTTTTGCAAAAACTGTTGCGAAGTGCAGCTTTGTTGCGGTGCTATAAATTTTTAACTGCCAAAATTTTCACTACCTTAGTCTTCCAAGTCATTGTTGGCTCTTCGCCTTTTTCATTGTCCAAGATGTATGCAAAAAACCACCCGTGCAATATTTGTATGTTCATCTAGCTACATCACCTGCAAGATATCCGCTCCAGGCTCATTACAAATGTAAGGCTCAGCTCCTCTTGGCTCGTCTAATCGTTCGGGTCTCCTTGAGAACCTGCATCCTCTACTGGGATGCGATCGAGTAAATTGCGAGACAACACTTGTATAAGTGCGAACACTTTATCATATTTATATAGTAATAAATTGCACCTGTATGAATTAGTACCTCCAATGATATTCTTAAGCCAGTTAAACTATATAGTACTTGCAGTACTAAACTAAATTGCAATTTAGTGGAGTCTAGTGTGGTTTTTTTAATGACAAGGGCAGCTTATGGTACAGCAAAGTATGCTTAAAGACAAAAAAGTGATGTATATTATGCGTATGTCTTAAGAGAAATTAGACCTAGCATTATGAAGTACAACTTCAAAGAAGAAGGTGAGTGGTACAGTATACGTACAATTTAATCGCTCTCTGAAAGTATAGTATAATATCTTCTAAGAAATCATAATTCAAAAATTATCATTGATGCTTTTTAAAAGCTTTTTTTGGTAGAAATTTTTAATTAGAGTTTATTCGACAACACCCCAAATTGCTTAAAAATACTCACTTCGAGTTTCTATTATCATTCGGCTATAAGTTTAGTATCACTCAACTGATGTTGCATCGTTTAGACAACCGTATCGGTAATCGGATAGACACAACATAATTGGAGTAGTTCGGTGTCGTTACGATAATTTACACAACACTCTAACGCTACGACGTAATCGAATTCGATGAGTGTTCATTAATAGGGGATCGTTTTGGATGTATATCCCTCAATATCTTCATAGCATATCCATGCCCTGTCCATTATTTATTTCTTGAAATGTTCCTTATTCTACTATGCGATCATCGATTCATATAAAAGAATATTCAGGTTGCTATGCTGCTATGCATCCAATCAAAACTATAAGAAAGTAGAAGTTGAACTCGAGCCTTATACACGAACGCTAATTGAAGCAACCACAAAATTTGCATTGCATTCGATGCATTATTCATTTCAAACAGTGAAGAAATATAGAAAACATAAGCGACATGCTTAATTGCTTTGCTTTTTTTTTACTTTGCAATTTTTTACTATATGATGTAATTGCTAATATTTTGAAGCGGCATTTAGAAGTGTATGATTTCTTGAAAGTATGCAATACGTTATGCTTGTAATCACTTATAACGATTGCAATAGCGCAATTTTGCCGTTTTTTTTAAAAAATTATATTGTTGTCTTTATCAATCTTTGTTTTATTCTTTTTTTTTCGCCTTCTAAATGCACAATTCAATGATTTTTATAACAAAGCAAAGATGCCTAATAAAAATTTATTGCCTTATAAATATCTATGAAAGTGTATTATCGGTTCTCCCTACCCATATTATAATTAGAGATGAGGATACTTCTCCCCACCATGAGACCATTCCCCTTCTCCATTCCCTCAGATTGTCAATCCTACTCGTGAATTGAGCCTATTGTAGAGGAAAATAAATATGTATATATGTAAATACCTAGCAGAGCGCAACAGACAAACAAACAAACGTACACACACCCACGCACAGATCGACAACAGTAATGCAGCGTATTTCTGCAGGTACAATGTGCGCAAACACATATTCCGAAAACTTTGAGTGTTCTTTGCCTTGCGATCGACTATAGACGGACCCGTCAACCCATAATACGCCGTGCTCGCCGTATACGCCTACGCAATATCCGAGCCACGTGAAATCGGCAAGGAAGGCACGTGAATCACGCCACGACACACGTATTGCAGTCATTATTCACTAAGTCGCTTCCTTTTCAAGTTCTTTTCTTTGCATCTTTTGTTCTCCATTTAGTAATTGGTTCTCTCTCTCCCCTCATTTCTCTAGTTGTCATTGTCTCTCGTGTTCTTTTTCCAATCTTAAGACACATTACGCATCTACTCCATCTACAGTTACCATCGTTCTCTCTCGTTCTCTTCCGCCTTATTCCTCCAACTTTTTCGGCTTTCTCATTCTCTCTTACCCATTAGTCGTGGCCGTAAGTGACAGCACTATAATTTTTGCTAAACATTTCAGCTTTCATGGGGGGCCAAAATATTTACCATTGGTAAAGCTTTCTTTTTAATAGCATAAACGACTGAGTATGTAAATCGAGAAGACTGGCAAGGCAAGATACGTGTTTTTTGCAGTCCATAGAAAGAAAAAATAGAAAGTCACAACAGAAACTTGCAGAAGGTATCTAAAATGGAAACTTCCTCCAAACCGGAAAAAAAACTTTTTAGAAACGGAAGAGAACAAATATTTGACTAAAAGTACATCATTAATAAATCTGAGTGTTTAACGATATGAAATGATACGTGTTTTTTGCAGTCCATAGAAAGAAAAAATAGAAAGTCACAACAGAAACTTGCAGAAGGTATCTAAAATGGAAACTTCCTCCAAACCGGAAAAAAAACTTTTTAGAAACGGAAGAGAACAAATATTTGACTAAAAGTACATCATTAATAAATCTGAGTGTTTAACGATATGAAATATGATAAATTCATGTCAAAAAGGTGCATTTCCTGAAAAGACATTGCATTGGACGCGATAGGTAAATGCTCGGGTCGGCGCGTCGCTCCGTCTGATATTGAAGACCAGAACCGCCGTTAGCCAGAGACCATTACTGACTTCTATTGCCCGTCCGATGCCACGAGGAAGAGGCCGAGAATTTTACCCGCATCTACCCGAGGAAATTTGGGAACGAGCGAGGGAATAATGAAAATGATGCACATCAACACATCTGTTCTTGCGGCATTAGCATTTGACCCTCTTTATCCACAATGGGTCATTCATCACAACAATGTCAAGAAACCTTTCGATCATTGTACAAACTATCATCATACCTTGGATGCATTCACGTGCTCGAAAGGTGAGCGAACACTCGTCACCGCTACAGTACGACATTGATTACAGTATCTATTTTTAGAATCTATATTTGTTCCCCATAATCGTTTGTTTTTTGATGAAAAGTTAAGTGAATCGTTACTGCAATAATCACTTATTGAACAAAAATGTTACATTTGAAGGATTGAACAAAAACGAGAAAGCATAATCAGCTCAATTCGAGAGGAATATTTCGCATTGTGTAGCATTTAAAGAACAAAGCAGTGCAGCTGTAAAACAAGAATGTGGCACAATTTGGACAGAATTTTATAGTGACAACTAGGCAGTCGGCTGCCTGCTTGGTACATGCTTTAATTCATGCCCAGAAGGTTGTATTTTTGTGATCAATACAAGTTGTTGAGAACCGAAGAGGTTGGCTTTTAACAGATGGGGATCCTCATGGGGAATAATTCGACCCACAAAAAGGAGGTCCGATAAAAACATCGGGGTTTCCCACCTTTCGCTTTTCGTTATGACCTGCAGTGTGGGATAGGTCCTCCATAGCACATTGATATATAGTGAGGAAAGACAGGAATATCAATAGTGTTCCCTCTCTTTCGGCGGTCTCACGTTACGAAATTAGACGACTGCGTTAATATTGATGCCATTTCTACGGGCAGAAACCAGTTGAATTATTAGAGATCAACATTAATCTTTTTTTTTCGCATTGAATACAAATCATCTCAATGCACATTCATAAGAATGCAACCCGGGGACTGAAATAACCGTTATATTCAAATAAAGAGTCTCTGAAGTATTGATGAAATAACAATTCGTGAAATGCTTCAGATAGGCTGTTGCAATTTGCATTTTTTATATTTCAATTCCCTAAATCAAAAATATTCGAGAAACAATGAAATAATACTCATTATAAAAAAAGATCAAAGACAACAAAAATTGTAAAACAAAAGTGATATCCATCATAAAGCCGTACGTTGTCAGTGCTATATCTCTAAGATAAACATACTTAACGCTAGGTCAATAACGCCTAACGGTTATTTTTGCGCCGATGCTTTTGACGATGCGCCAATATATCAAAAACATTGAAGTGAAAATGATAAACCCATAAAAGAAACGTCATGGGGGATGCAAATTTCGCATGAGAACTTTGCAATTTTCGCAAATTTTGCAAGAGAACTTTAAAAATGATGATTGCAAATGGTCAGCAGGCAACAAATATATTTTTTTAACATCATAAAAAACTCCACAATTACGGTTCACTTGCAGGCAATCCTTTCTTAATTGCTTGGATGACCATAAAATGTAAGAGGTGATAAATTAATCGTAGATCAACTGCTTTCGGGCAAGGCGAGAAGCGATGGCCATAAGTCACAGCAAACTATCTGCAAATGCCTTGAGGCAAGGATCGGTGGCTGTAAAAGGATAATATATCTGCTTACAGGGCATCAGCGTGCTTCTAGCTTTTCACCAGAGATGTTGGCCTTGCGATTGCGGTTCGGATCTTAGCGGTGCGCAGCCGGGTGGTTGAAACCCTTTGGGTTAGAAATACAATGTGAATTTTCGTCAATTTTACCGACGATTTTTTGAGGGATATAGTAAAGTATCACTATTTTAGCAAAATTATTTTATTAAACTTTCATTTATGACCAAAATTGGATCCATCCTAGGTTAGTTGGACTACACAGCATGTGCGGCGCATTTTCGTTCATAAATTCGATAGCAACAATGAAATGTTTGGTGTTGAATCCATACAAATCGAATTAAATACCTCTGTTAGGTAATTTGTTCCACGGGGCATTTGAGTTGTACAGGACGTACCCCACGGGACATTTGGTGGGTTTTTATACCTTTCCTTAAATCTGCATTTACAAAGCGCACAATAGTGTCGTCTCCGTGCCCACTCATTTATTCGTTTGTTTGTCTGTCTGTTTTCTTGCCTGTCTGTTTGTCTGCCTGTTAAATAGTTCCATCTTGGTAAGCACCTAAGTTTTATAGTGCACACCGTTGATGAACTATAACATATTGCACGTTGATAAATCAACTTTGAAGGAGTTTATAAGCATTTCACATCTCTTTCGCTTTTAAAGAATTCCTTGTAGAAGATTCTTTAAAGCGATCAGATCTCCTCAAAATATGAAGCTTTCATCTAGCATATTTTATAGGCAAACTATGGAAGTGATTCATCATGTGAGTATGTAAAAACATATACATATATCGTACATGTCTCTCTCTTATGCTTCTCCATTTCTTTAATGAAATTGGATTTATAAAAGTGTCAGCGAAATAATAGATGAGAAAGCTCACCAGCATGGTATGCATCGTTGGAGACTTCTTAATCACAACCAACCAGCTGTCGTTTACCCAAAATCCAACTGAATCACTTATAAAAATCCACAAAAGATTCATTTTCATAATCGCTTGCAAAATGCTATCCACTCGATAACAAACACATGTCAACGTTGATAGATCAACTTGAAAGTCTGTCTGCACAGACATCATCCACAGACATTACAACGACCAACTTTTGTCTGTCTCGTGCTCTTACAGCAATTCGCTGCAGCTCATGACTGGCACTTTCGAAGGGAATCAACGGTGATCAAGGCTACCTTTTTGCTATGAGTAGATGTACATATATAAAACTTTTCGTCTGTCTGTTTGTATGCTTGTCTATCTGCTCAATAATTTTAGTGGCCTGATACTCCTAAGTATATAAGATATAGCGATAACCAATTTCATAAAAAAGCAATTCAAAGCGATGAAATATGAACATTTTATCTACTTTGCTATAGAGCTGCAGGAAGTGCGCTGCAACATTATCATTCGAAAAGTTGATCTCGCCACTCTCAAATAACGTATACTGTGATTTCATTTGTGGATAGCACAATAGTCATAAAAACGTGGATTCTCATTTAGAAAGTCTATGACTTATGGTGTACTTGACAGGTAATATAATCATATTTTACGTTACAGGCTATGCGAAATAGAAATTGCAACGAAACCGCATATGGTTGATTAAAGAAATACAATCGGAAAAAGCTTATAGTAAGATTAAAGCCGATGAAAGAGCATAAACTACCGCAATTTCAATCGTTTTGCCTGTTTAAATATAGCCGATGCATTTCCATTAGTGTTTGCTATCGACCGTCTAAAAAGCGTTTCTCTCCTTCCCCGGAAATCCAAAAACTCGTGAGGAATTTACGGCGTTCACCTGAAATTACCTGCTCTTGAGCACAAAATTCTGCGTTCCCAAAAAATCGGGGGTCACAGATGTTGAACTGGTTCCAAACGTAATTCTACTATTTAAAAAACCTTTTTTTTCCTCATAGTAGAAATAGCCATCGTTATAAATCAAATAGAATTTATTGAGTGCATTTCTCCGATTTCTTTCAGAAGCAAATTTATTAATTATTGGAACTCTCTGCATGGTGTCCCCTAAACGAAGACTAAACAATTTGTGTCGCTTATATTTAAGGTCTATCCTCACCTCAGAATGGACAGTTTTTTGCATATTATTTAATATACTATATTTGCATATATACCTTAAAGATTGTAATTTAAATATCGCCAATAGTTATGCGGATTTGTTTCAAAGTTCCCTTCCAATTTCGTTGTTTTTATTTCATTCTTTTATTTATACTTACATAACCATATTTCTCTATGAATATTTATATGTGTATATGTAAATACATCAATTCGTTCGTTTAAATTACTATATGCGAGATGATTACTTTATTTGTACGACTTTAGCACATCGTGATTGACCAATTAGATGGAAACGAATGAGATCGTAATCGATTTCTGCAAAACTCGTTGATCGTTAACTCACTAACGTTTTGAATGCCCGCTGGCATTTCAATGGTATCGTTACCATATTATATGCTTGATGATGTCATCAAGCATGGCTTCTTCCTTCATCTTCTAGTTGATGACGTTAGATAGAACTATAAGGTAGATAGGGAATATTGCTATACAATTGTATTATACCCGGTGGGAATGTCCAGGTCATCAGTGGGTAGTTTTTTTTTTTTAGCACAGGTGTAATGAAAATACTCTATGGAAGCGATTGATATTTTACCAGATTTCATTCACTGATATTGGCCTATTGTATTCCTACTTGTATATTTACGCCGTCTAGTTCTACCAGCTTTGATTTTGACCACCCACAATCGATGTTTATATTACATGCGCTATGCAGTGTGCAGCGCCTTTGGCTCGAATTCAGACAGTTGGTGAGGTCACTTTAGGCGCCAAATGTGACACGTGACCACTGACTGACTGCACGATCACTTCCCGTTCACATAGCGGCGTCCGTTTAAATCGACGTCTGCTTCGCTTCAGGTCATATTATTTTTACACACGCCCTCCCTTTCATTTGTCTGCTTCTCTTTATATATATATATATATATATACTGCCATTTCGATGATCCGATAGATGCTAATGCAATAGCGCCATATTCTTATATGTCCATCAGTAAACGAATTTTCATTCATTTTCAATATTTTTTATACCTTTATAAGTGCTTCAAGCAGGTATTTTTTCACTGTCACCTGTCTTTTAATCAACGACTTGTGTATTTCTTTGACTCGTTGATAAGGATATGCTATATATTCTTATTTAAAATAACACGTATTTCTAACTAATTCTTGAGTTTATTTCAGGATAACATTCGGTGATCAGCTAACAACTCACCAAGGATTTTGTCGGTACAACGCGATCTTTGTCTTATAACATACTTAACCAACATCAACAGACAAATCCATTGAGAAGTAACTTCACTAGTGGTGTTAATATGCCTTCGGAGAATTTAACGAAGGAAAGTCCTGCATGGAAAAATCCTCGTGATATCTTCAAAAGGCATCTGAAACGGAAATCTAGCAGGTTGGTCATAGAAAGCTTTCGTTGAATAAAGTTTTTTATATGTGAATGGTGTTTTGATCGTCCAAATATGATCATCAAAATGTTGCTATCTAAAATTTTCTGTTATTCTTAGATTAAAATTTTACGGACTGTCATATTATCCCCGTGATTGTAAAGCTGTTGGGTTTTTTTTTAGAAGGAAGGGGTCTTAATAAATCAGAATCGGTAACGTTTCCAACGTATAAAAACGAGTTTATATCCCTATGTCATGAAAGAAGAATCGCGGGGAATGGGTAATTTTCTATTAAGATCTTTCTCCTTGCCTTCCTTCCTCTCTCTACCCCCTCTCTCCTCGAATCTCTAACAGATTCCTTTTCTAAGAAAAGCTTTTTTCACGCTATGGGATTTGTTTAGATAGATTCGTATTTGAATCTTTCATTATTATATATATATATATATATATATATATATCGCATACGCTCATATGTTTCAGTCGTCGTTTGCTGCCCATAATATCATCATCTCCTGCATTATTACAATCGGAAATATGCACGCAGAGTCAGCCACCATTGGATTGTTGTGCATCCCGAAGTGCCACCCGGCTTAGTAATCCATTCAAGGTTAGCCGATCGTTGTGTTTGTTGTTTATGTCATCAATAAAGTCACAGTATTGTAGCCACAAAATTTATAGACATCTAGCAGGGAAAACGATTAATGTATACCACGGCACTGGGAGTAAAAAACCGCCGAATATAAAGGTTTGCGATCATTCAAATTTCCGAGCAATAACCTGAAGGTGATAACTACCTATTCTCTGCCGTAATCTGCAATCAGAAGGTTGTTAAACATCTTTTGAAATAATGAGATTCAAGACGACATGCTCTTGTGCCTACAGGTGGCACTTGCAACGTATATTTAAATAAGACATCCAAAAATATCTTCTCTCTCTTTCAAACCCCCTAATTTAATAATTCTGATACCATTCGAGCAAGATTAATGCTAGTTTTGTTGGAAACTTGCTTTCATTAAAATTTGGAGATGGTTTATGTTATTGCATGGTTCATTTATCTAATATTTCGTATTTAAATATAACTACGATTTATTGGCTTTTATGACGAAATTGAAATACTTGTTGTAAGCGTTATGATAGAGTCTATCAAGGTTGTTCAATGAATACTTGAAATAATTCATTTTCGATAGTTTCGTTGTTTATCAAAAGGTGTATAAGAGAGTTCTTTAGGTTTGTTGATAAAAGATGAACATAATTCGACACGAAACGGTTCAGCCATAGTCACCTTATAATGCAACCTTTTTGTTCAGCGACGTTCTCCACGTAAGAGACCCTTTCGTGACTTGAATTCTACACTCGAGAAAGATAACGGTCATACTCAATTGACTTGGGATTCAGAAGAAACACGTCATGGATTCACTTCATCGAGTGTATTCGAACGTATTCATGAGGAAGAAGGATCAAATAAACGTGCTCGATCGTCCATCTGTGGCAATGTATGTTCTCATTGTTTTTTCTTTTTTTTGATTTCTTCTTGACAAATCTGTTTATGAATTCATCATTTAGCATGACTTGTTCCCGCTGTGGAAATTTTCTAAGTAAATTGTCTTGTTTGCAGCCTTTATTTTTTTTTCTGCAAAATTCGTTACTGCTATGAACGGTAGCACTTACATTCCAACTAATCTGCTGGGAGCTCTAACTTTCGAGATCATCGTTGGGCTTTCAAGGAAATTCGGAAATATATGGTACAATTTAAGGTTACTGAGAAGCAAAAGTATGGCAAAGTGTCTTTTCCGAAAAAGAGAGAGAAAAGAGGTGCTACATGGGGTATGGTGCACGTTTACTGTATTCATATTGAAATGTTGACAGTGATACGGTGGGTATCGTTATAAAGGAGATGGTATCATGCACCCAACATTACTTTATTGATTGATCATTTAGTTCAAAGTGTTACTTAAGAAAGAAATATAGTCAGTGATATAACTTGAAATGAAGGCGGCGAAATATGGACATGAAATTTATTCAATCTGAGAAATGATTAATTATATATTTTATTATTGCAGAATATTTCCGATATCTATCCTATTGATTTCTCGAATCTCATAGCATCATGCTCCTCAACTCCAAAATCAACTTTAACGAAATTAGAAGATTTGGAGAAGACGACGAGTGCAACTCTACCGATTGACTTGAGATTGGGTTTCAAACTACGCATTGAATCCAGAAGGCCGTTCCCTTGGATGAACAATCCTCTTTTACCTGGTAAGCTTTACTATTATAAAGCTGGGAAAGGGAGGAAACAAAAAATCATAGACTGCATGAAAGAGGGGAAGGAGATGTGAATAGGCGAGCTAATTAAACCACTAAATCGTTGCTAAGGGTTAGCGCTACAATCTTCTTACATTCTACTTTAGAGGTGGAAGAACCTAAGTCTCCTTGCTCCAATAAATAATATCCGTTTGCGATAATTAGCCAAGCGAGATTTCCGATGTGAAGATCGCTCAACAGCAGCAGTAACGATTTATGGTTGGGAGTGACTTTAAATAGTAGATGCCAGCTGGCCAGCTGTCATTTGGTGGAAGGGTATATGCAAATATTGAAATTAAGGCTACTGAATAAGCAGTGATAAAAAGGTTTTTCACATGTAAATAAAAATGCACAGTTGCGATGAATTGTTTAATGCGTTTTTTATTCCAGGCAAATGTCCATTACGTATTTCCGGTTTGGAGCATGATGCGGCTATTCGTATGTATTGTTGCATTGAAAACGATTCTTTAGAGGTTAGTAGAATTTGGTAACATTGAATATTGTGCGTTCATCTTTCATTGTCTCAGAAGTTGAGATCTCTTCTCATTCAAAAATTCCACATTGATAGCCTACATGTTTGATTTTCTGTTTTACCATAAGTATTCGACGTTATTGATATACGCATGATATCAGCAATATTACAAATGGGAAATGCAATGTATTTTGAAATATTTTTATATAATATTTTGTTGTTATTTTTATGCAATTGGTTTTAATTACTACATCACTTCTGATTACATTTAACAGTGGCAAAATATTAAGTTGAGGTGAAAATTCGACAGAGTTTTGAGACACTTAATAGGTCACGGTGGCACTCATCAAAATAAATTGGCTAGTGAACGAATGAATGAATTTATGTTCTTTAGTTAATTTAATATGCGCTCATATGTAATCATCCCAAGATATGCATAGTAGTGAAACAATTTTATTGCAAGACGAAGATGAGGGTATTTTTTGAGTTGATAGGTGAAAGCGAGTTGGCGCGCATATTGAGTTGAGGAAATGCTTTAGATGCAAATCAAACTGCCAATTACTTAGAACTTATTGGCTAGGTAATTGTGATGTGATAGGTTGATCGTTCTTAGAACAAACTTTGCCCCTTAAAATTCGCACTTATTTTTGCGAAGTTTTTTATTCTCTTCCGAGATGTAATTGTTTTCATTGGTTTACTTGTGATAGTTCTTTCAGCAATGTACCATTGGATCTGCAAAGAGAAACACTCATTATATACCTGAAGAGCTGTCTCCATTAGTGCATCTGCAAGCGGCGACTTTGTATTGGCAATATCCTAATATCGCATGGGTGCGCATGTTTCCGAGGATTGACGGATCGCACAAGTTGTCGGGAATTCGAGATACCCAAACACCGACCCTGCAGTCATTGGGCTCGGGTTTCGTAGCTGCACTAATTGAACAATGGTCAGTGTTTCATGTTCTATGTTCTACTGTTGTCCCACTATGCAAAAGAGGATCAGAATGGATAGATACGCCTTATGTTAGAGATAGTCGATCAGATAAAGGTAAAAAATATAATCATGCCGGTTGGTTCTTATCGAGCGCTAAGAGGAAGGAACAAAATTAATAGTGGTCGGATCAGAAAAATTTGTTCTGAAATTCTTCTAGAAAGCATAAACCGGTGGCGTTTTTTGAATGATTCTGCATTCGTATTGAAGCTATAAACACTTTTAAAACATAGATGCCGAATAAAAAGACTGATGTCTACTCCACAATGTTATCGTTCCATCAGCAGTAATTGGCCGGAAGTCAGTGCGCTTCGGTAGGTGATTGTTCAGTGGGAAATGCAAGATGGATGAGGGCAAGGAAATCATGTGAATACGAAGAAGTTCATTAGTATCTCATCTTAAAGGACTAGTGTAAATTGTTGTATTGGTATATATATGCTATTTGTTTATTTATTTCCTTACAGGCATATGTATTCGTAAATATGTATTATTTATTTATTTATTTACAGTCGTAGATGTACATACTTCTACATGCGTACATAATGATGGCTGGCATGCTTTCGTTCTTAGATGCAGTTCTTGATGGCTGGCATGCTTTCGTTCTTAGATGCAGTTCCTTTGCTGCTTATGCAGCACAAAATTTTTATGCAAGATGTTTTCAATGAGAATCATCCCTTAGCGAATCTCATTTTTGATATTACAGGACGCAAGCATTTGAACAGTTATTCCACTCATGGAGAAAGGGTTCGCGTCATTCGTTCTATCTTTGTTGTTCCTCATTCACGGCACTCTTTATGAAGACACCTCGTGAAACACCAAACGAAATTGATGATGATTCGACGTGTTCAAGTTGGCGGATTGCTGGCGATTGTTTGCAAGTGATTATCACACCGACAACTCTCGGATTCCGAGAACAGCTACGATCCGAAGGTGTCTTATTTTGTTCTATTGAATTTTCCCCCTATAGGATTCTCATTTCTTAATTGGGCTTTTGTGACTTATTAATTGATGAACATTTCATTACATTGAAATCAGTGACTTGATGCAAGGGGCGAATAATTTTAATGATAGTTATGTTGTTGGCTGTGGAAGAATATAGGTGGCGCCATAAGGTTTGGAACAGAAATTGAGACCGTTAAGTTCATACGCTTTTTCTCACGTCTAATCGTATCAGATTGTGAAAGTTCAATGCAAGCAGTATTGATGCTATTTGCACAAAAATCTGGGTGGGGGTGGGGGGGGGGGGCTCAGTAGTTGCTGAATGATGGGAGATTGACTAGAAGCGGTATATAAATTTAAAAAGTTTGATTTTACTGATAGGCATGATGATTATTGAAGTTTTTATGCCCATCGTTACTCCAAACCACCAGTTATGGCGTATTGAAAAATCACCAATATCATGTATGTGGTTAGCTTCCTTGAATCATCAGTTTGAAAGGATTTGCAATGACGTAGACGGGTTCATTCCTTGTATGAATCTTAACTTTTGATGGTGGATAGTGAATCGAAACTAAAATGCTCTTTATCGATCGATAAAGCTGTATTATCAATTGAAAAATGTAAGTATATGCACTCCCTATAACAGTAGTGTATTCAGCGATTTATAAACTATTTAATCCGTAGTAATTTCATTTTTTCAATTATTATCTAATACTGTATAAATTCGACTGTTTATAGGAGTTGGTCGTGTAGTGAGACCACACAATTTTGATAGGTGAGATTAATGCAGTAGATTTTGAATTCATTTTTCGGGGCCATGATGTACATTCCTCTACACTTCACTTTTATTCGTTTTAGAAGATCGAGTTCAATTCAAATTTAAGGTATTTCATATACAATGCGCTCGCGAGAATCTGGTAGTCGGCGGTCATCGAAGGAGAGTGGTTCGGAGTTTGGACAAGATTTGAATGAACACACGAATACATATGATCGATCGGAATGCCAACCAATTTTTACGATATCGGACAAACAATCTAATAAAGAACAAACGCCACTCGATTTTGCCGATATAAATAAAGAGACGGATGAAGAAGAGAGGTACGTTTGCAAATTTTGAAAGATTTAAATATCGATGAGAGTGGGAAAATCAATTTAACAATTTTGGAATTTGATTGGTGCATGTTGCGTGAGAGAGACGAAACGAGTAAGCTGACGCGTGAAAACTAAACCCTCAATACCCATCTTCTCGAGATTGATGAATGAAAAGATTCTTGATTTGTTTTTGTGGGATCGTTGGATTTTAAAATTGTTATAATACCATCAGCAAACTTTCTTTTTTTCCTCTAAAAATTGAATTTTTATCTCATAACTTCCCTTCCCATTGGGCCAACACTTCAATTTGAGGAGTGTTTTGAACGCTGAAGCTATCGGTGAATAGATCAAGAGCGCGTTTGTTGGTTTATTTTTGTCACCAGTGTTGGGTCATGCCATGGCTCCACTGGTAGAGTATCATTTAATGGCATAAACGTCGTATGTTTCGACCTCGTTGTGACTACTTTTGCTGCAGGATTCATATCTTTAGTCAATTCTCGCTTCTCGTTCGTAGTAATACTGCAGTGAACGGTATCATGTCTAGGGCATAATCGGTGAAGGCAGCCATGAATATGTTATTCTTAACACCCTGCGATCATGTGAATGCCACACATCGAATTTGCATTTGTTCTTGTGTCGAGGGAGGTGATCACTTCAATGAATTAGTTCTCTTGACGTGCAGTTTAAATTTTTCGCACAGGATTATGCAGTAAACGCATAGAAGATGGAGGCATATGCGTCGGAATAAAATAAAAACTTACAGAAATAAAAGTCCTTGTTTCCGGCTAGCCTTCATAGCAAAATAAGAGGTTTGTAGTTGGATTTTGAACTGAGGTCAAATATTTCCTTGTATGACCTTTATATTCTTTTTTTTTCTCACTAATTTTTCATGATTCGATGCGACTTATCTATGCAAGGTTATTCCTCTTTCTCAACTTTCATAAGATTCTTACGCGTCTGTTCCTTTAAAACTGGTGTCGAGCACTTTTGTTTTGAGGCCTCTTACCTGTTATTATATTTGTGTTATGTGTTAGATTTTCATTATTAATTTAATTATATTATGATCGTTGTCATCGTTGTTATAAAAAATTTTAAAAGTTTTTTTTTTTCAGTCCAAACAAGTTGAATGGATCCGGCGATTCCGATAATATGGCCTGGTTGAAGGATATTGGCATGTCGCCTGCGTCGACACGTCGTTTAACGAAGCAGTAAGTAACCGTTAAGGGTATCCTTTTGATGATACACTATTAGTTAAGAGACGTTAATAATCTTTTATGCAAATTTTTGCACCAAACGCTTTCGATGTCTCCGAACACAACAGTGATGCAACGGTATCCCTAATCACAATACGAATTGTTATGAAAATGATTGCTTTATTAGATGCATTCTGATGTTGTGTTTCTTCGGAGTTTGAAGCGTCTGAATCTGTCGAAGATTTGAGTCATAAAATTCTGGAGGGTTGCCAATTTTTTACAATTCGTAGATATATTGCCAACAGCCCGATAGGATATTAAAATCTTAGCACGAAGAAAATTCGTCAAGTACGAAAACATCTAAATTCGAAAATGTTCTTGAAGAATTCACCCCTTGAAAGTCCATCCCCCACCCCCTCTCCTTATCCCTAACGATTGTCCCACAAAGATGGCCGCATGGTGAACGTGGTTGGAGGGGGCTATAGGGAACCTCTGATAAAATATTCTTTGTTTCATTGTCCTTCCTCTTGACCACTTTCTCCCTATACTCTCATTCCATTCCCTGTGGGTTATTTAACCTATTTATTTATATATTATAGTTTATCGATGAGTTCAATGAGTATGCGATCCGCTGGAAGTAGCGACAGTGGGAGTTTTTCGAACAGTATGCCGTTTGGTGACGACAATGGCAAATCGACTATTATTATTTCGGAACCGAGCAGTATTCAGGTTTCAATTTCATCACTACTATATTGCCGTAGACCTTTTATTTCCTGATGCATTAGTGTTTGAAACATTTCAAAGTGGAAGTACATCCGGGTGGGATTACATATGACACTCAAAGTATAATTCATATGGAAGCGTGGACCAAGGATTGCTGATATTGTCACTGACCTGGGAGGGGATTATAGGTTTGTCATGAACTCTTCAGTTTAATTCGACACATAAAACTACTTTGGGGACATCTCCCCNCCCCCCCCCCCCCCCCCCCCCCCCCCACATTTCCCACCGAAGTACCGAAAAAAGAGACAGTCTTTGTTTTCGTTGAAATTTGTGTATTTTAATCTTTATAGTCTTTCTCTGAAAATGCCGTAGTGGGATTGATGAGTGGAAATTCAATCGCCAGGTTTTTGCAGATGCGGAGCATTGACGATGTTCTTTTGATTGATAAAATTTTCACTGAAATCGTTGAAAATCTGTGATGCAAAAGCTGAATCCTTGAGAATAAAGCGATTTTCACAAATTTTTTTTTAAATTCACGTTTTGTTTTTTTAGGCGTTTTTCAATTTGGTCAACACATCGAAAATATGTCGTCCAATTATCGGTGCTCATGCAGGTCTTCCGCCGACATTACTTTCTACAAAACCGTTTTTACATTCGTCATTGTGTACTCTCAATGTAAGCCTTCTTTATTTTATCCTACAGTTTGATGCGTTGTAATATACAGATAATTTTCAAAAAAACTCGCAAGAAAATTCGTCCTTCTTCTTGTGCATTATCTCATTGCTACCGTCTTTTATGAGCATATCTTATCGGATACTGTGAAAACAGGTTTAGCCACCAATAACACGAGCTGAGAAGCACCAGCGAGGGAGTTAATAGCCGTCATAGGGTCATAATAAAGACAGAAAGCTGTGGTTGGTGCCACAAATTTTAAGAGTGGAAAAGATATTCCTTTCTAACGTTTATTTCAGCAATGAAGTTCTATGAAGAATTTTGTTGCTGAAATCTGATTGGTGATATGACGTTCCCTTGAAATGGTTTCTTTAATATTGTGAGTGTGATTTGAGTGATGAAGTTTTTCTAAATACCCAAAAGCGAATCACTCATCGAAATAATAAATTTTTTATGCAATTTTATGAAGCTTTCGGAGCAAATGAAGCTAATTCATTATGAACGTTGGTAAGGAGAGAGAAAGGGACTCACGTTATAGGTGTTTTTATTGTATGAGAGAGGACATGACTCAGTATAAATGTTTGGGATCGATCGATGAATAAAAGATTGTTGTAATTGTAGAAGTCAAGTCATATCGTGAAGAACGCCAGCAAGGAGATGATATATGTTTGTGAATTCGATAATGGCCCAGTTATGCCGCATATGCTGTCATTGGTTTTTAATTGTCGGCTTCCATCGAGGTACTTGCCACTGCACCAATCGTCCCATTTAGAAAAACATTTCAATAGACTCGTCGGCTTCCTTTTTCTTGATGATGGTAAAGTGCACTATAGAATTTTCTATCTGTACGTGGGCATGCATATATCACGTATCCATCTGGTAGTTTGGCCTCGCAAACTATAAAAGCGGCAGTATTTGATCATTTTTGTTTAAACTGAGATGAATTTAATCCCTCATCTTAAATTCCGTTTTGATTGATCATCTTCCTCGTCGATTACTGGCACCTAAAAGTTTCAAAAAATTCCCTAATCCAGTTATTTCTTATTATAAATAAATGCGAATTAACTTTCGACTAAGAATTTGAATGACAAATTGGTTTTGTATGAGAATGCGCTATGAGGTGTTTTTCATCGATTCTTTGAATACTAGAACAGATGAATGGCGAAGTTGAAAATGATAGAAAAATGACATCAATCCAAATATATGTTAGCATCATGTGTAAATTGCCTTAACTTTTTGAAATAGCTAAATGTCAGAGGCGTTTCATGGATTTTTTTTTTCTCGAGTTTATCGCATCTGTTAGATAAATCTCTTCACGCCTTATAATATCCCTATAACATTTGACAAACTTCGATATAAATTTGCGTCGAAATGAGATGAGCTAAAAAACATTGCAAAATTCATGTGAGAGAATATCTTATGGACGTTGGTGCATGCTTATTGTTCCATTTCCTACTTGAATCAGTGGAGAATATATCGCGTTATCCAAATAACGAGTAGGATCTCTGAAAGAGACTTTTAAAGAATTTCCTCAATGTAGAAATGCGCTATTTCAATTGATTAATTTGGGTTATGATATGTTGTAAAGTTGAATTGATTTGAATCGATGAAATCGATGATTTATTGTGAGTGAAACTCATTGAGAATATTGCTTTTTGCTGCAGTTTCAAGAATGACGGATGTAGTGTGATGCAAAAATTAGCTTTTCTTGCGAAGGGGATATGTTTGCACTTATCGATAGAGCTTCTAATTACAATCAAAAATTGCTAATTTGCAGGTATGTAAATTTTTAATTTGCAGGTATTGTAAATTTTTAATTTGCAGGTATGTAAATTTTTAAGCAATTGTCCGGCTGTCAACACATTGGATAACAATGTGACGGTGCATGTGGGTGGACGTGCTTCATGTCAAGGAATGAATCAGGCGATGGCTTCTGAAGACTTCGCTGATTTCAATAAGTTTGTCTATAAATTTAGTGATGGGCTTTTCTCTTATTAAATCAATCAATAAATCGATACGCCGTGAAAAGTACCATATGTGGATTGTATATAGACGGTGGTATTGAAGATCATTGTGGCAAAGATCAATAGTAACATGTTTTTCGATCTGCACAAAGCGAATAAAAGGGAAAGAA